>CABFOV010003322.1:17617-28762 GCA_902141375.1 Timema poppense | reverse complement strand
TCTTGAAGCAGTAAATTGTTTTGAAATAATTGAGGTGTAGGATTTATGAATTTTATAATATTCTAACAAGCTAATAGCCTTGACATTATGAATGAATACAAAACCTATGTATTAATAATATTTTTGGGCGTATAGCCTGAACGAGTAGTAAGACGCGCTGCAGATTTGAGCCCCTAACCCCCCCGCTCAAGGTACTTCCCCAATACACCCATAAAATGAACAAAAGGGTGATATTTAGCTTTATTCGTACTTTTCAAGCGTTTGACAGTTCCATTAATATATGAGAGGCATTGTGTATTTTCTTATCACTGCGTCTTACTACCCATTCGGGCAATAAGCTTATGCACTAATAATGCTATTGGGTTAGGGATAAGTCAGGTAGAATTTAGAGGAAATGTACCCGCATATGCGTGGGGAGAGAGTGTGAAACCATTTAGAAAAATCATAACCAACCGGGATCAAACCACGATCTCCTAGTCATTGCGAGATTAGTGCCTTAGACCATGCAGCCACCGATACGGGTATCATATAATCATAAAATAATACACCATACAATAAATTCAGTTCACCTAGCTAATAAAATAAAATGTTGTAGACTTATATTAATTAATATCACTAATGATATTATTATAAATTTTCAGTTAATTATAGAATTTCGGATTCAAAATAATATTGCATGAACTTATTTATCCCAAAATCTAAGTTCAGTACTGTATGGTGTTCTGGAATAAATATGCCAAGATATTAATGCATTGGACTAAGCACCAACCATTTCTAACCTACTATATTGCAATTGGACTAAGCACCAACCATTTCTAACCTACTATATTGCAATAGGCCTAAGCACGCCATTTGACCGTTAGAGGTTTGCTTCCTTACGCTTCCTTTATCAAACAATGTGATACGAAGTTCTTAATATTACTAAGTTAACCAAACAATGTGATCCGAAGTGCTGAATATTACTAAGTTAACCAAACAATGTGATCCGAAGTGCTGAATATTACTAAGTTAACCAAACAATGTGATCTAAAGTGCTGAATATTACTAAGTTAACCAAACAATGTGATCTAAAGTGCTGAATATTACTAAGTTAACCAAACAATGTGATCCAAAGTGCTGAATATTACTAAGTTAACCAAACAATGTGATCCGAAGTGCTGAATATTACTAAGTTAACCAAACAATGTGATCCAAAGTGCTGAATATTACTAAGTTAACCAAACAATGTGATCCGATGTGCTGGATATTACTAAGTTAACCAAACAATGTGATCTAAAGTGCTGAATATTACTAAGTTAACCAAACAATGTGATCCGATGTGCTGAATATTACTAAGTTAACCAAACAATGTGATCTAAAGTGCTGAATATTACTAAGTTAACCAAACAATGTGATCCGGTGTGCTGAATATTACTAAGTTAACCAAACAATGTGATCCGAAGTGCTGAATATTACTAAGTTAACCAAACAATGTGATCCGAATTGCTGAATATTATTAAGTTAACCAAACAATGTGATCCGAAGTGCTGAATATTACTAAGTTAACCACCTCTCCACACCACACGCTGGATAAAAAAATAAAATGACGTAGCATTTTAAAATATTAATGGTCTCTACATATTATTAAATAGCAAATTACATTATTTTCGAGAAGATGAAACTGAAACTGTATTTAAAATATGTGTATTAAAATATTTTATAGATCATTAAGTTATTGATAATTATTTATTATTTGCTGAATTTCGTACAAAAACCAAATTCGGTATGTATATTTGGTTTCAAACATACAACTAACAAAACTACTACATTATGTGGTACATGTTTAAATTTTGTTTAGCTACTAAGTGATGGCTGACTGGCGAAGTGAAATGAGGTCATATTACAACTTGTTTTCTTATTTTGAAAAATATAAAATATTATGATTTGTAAGAATGAAACTAATTCCTAATCTGTTACACGGAGGATAGTTTTGTATTTTATGGCTTACATTTTTTTTCTCCAATTGAATATTGGTGAATACCTTTAAACACTAACTACCTAAGATTTAATAGTATTAAATCGTAAGTTAGTTATTCTAAGATTAAAAAAACCTTTTATGACTATTAGTAAATTAAAGAAATGTAAAATCTATCTAACGCCTATGAAATTATAGTTTTTTCCGTGTTAAAACTTACCAGTCATCAGTGTCACAGTCACGAAAACCTTTAGCAAATGGGTTACTGGCAATCTTTAGCTGGGTAATCTGAAACATAAATACATTGTCATAAATACACTTTTACAAACATTGATTTTATTGTGGTTTTTTATTAATTTTAAAATTTTTGCCCTTATGTCTTTGTACATATTAATAAATGACTTACCCTTCTCAGTGGCATAGATAGCTGACGCACTAGATTCCTGTTGAGCTATACTGCCAAGGGTGGGGAGATCGAGGCTCGAATCTCGGTCGGGTGAACTGGAGGGGGGTTCCCAAAATGGGTTTTCAATCTACCTCCACGCAAATGCTATTTCACTTCCTCTAAATTCAACCTACTCAATTCCTAACCCATTAGCGTAATTAGTATTTAAGTGTATAGCCTGACCGGGTCGTAAGACCTGTCAATAAATTATAATTAATAAAATACATAACCTAAATCTGTTACATTTTAATATGATATAATTTTATTAATTTTATTACATATACAGGCATATATTTACCTTGTAGCGGGACATGACGATATTCACCGAAATAAACTTTTCAAAAATTTAAAACAATATTGTAAATGTATCCTAATATTATGCTGAAATGTATAAATATATAAATAATTTAGTAGGTAAGAATAGGAATAACATGTTTGTTTATACTTTTGGGAGGGGTAAAAACAATTAGACGATCTATGCTGAGGAATGTGATGGACAACGTACTGAGGTTTGTCTGACGTCCAGTGGAGCTCATCTCAGTGACATCTTCAAAAAGTTGTTTTTATTTATCTAGTGAATATTCACTTCTCAATTTAAGTGTTGATTTTCAAGTTACTAATTGTCTAATTGTTTCAGTCCCACCCTGTATAAGGAAGGTGAGCCAATCTTAAGACACACTCATTAAATAATTGTAAAATTGGCTTTACATTATTAAAAATCAACACATTTAAATGATAAACTAGATGAAGCTCCCAAAGTCTTGAAAATCTTCAAGAGCGTTTGTGACAATAGGAACAAAAATCACCGAAGATAATAATAATATTAGTACCGCGTCTTACTACCCGTTCGGGTTATACGCTTTTAAGTACTAATTACGCTAATGGATTAGGAATTAGGAAGGTTGAATTAGAGTAAGTGAACCCGCATTTGCGTGGAGGAAATGTGGAAAACAATTTAGGAAAAACCACCCTCAGTTCACCCGACCGAGATTCGAACCTCGATCTCCCCGTCCTCAACAGTCGAGCGAACGACTAGCGCGTTAGCCAACTACGCCGCCGAGGCGGGTCACCGAAGATAAAATTAAACAATAACAATAATAAGTTAAATGGGCTCCTGACAAAGTAAGGGACTGACTGGGGAATGATTTTGTCAGTAGACAAAGTTTGTTCATGGTGAGCTTATAGGAGCTATTGGAAAGATTCTGCATCCATCCTTCAAGATACCATCAGTCCTCATCCAAAGGACTCGGTTAAGGAGAGACAGAACGATAACAATGAAAGAAAGGCTAATAGAAAGTGTAATTAACCTCTGCTGGGAGAGCTGCACAATCCACCACCAATATCTTCTTAGGGCTAGAGTATAAAATATCATTTCAAGGAAATTTTCATCAATGATAAAATATCCCATACTGTATTATATGATCTAAACTTTCCTTATCCTTTGAAAGAGTAGATCAATGGTGGTGGGACCTTAAAATCTTCTAAGGCAAGCTTATGTAAATTACCGGCCTCGGTGGCGTAGTTGGCTAACGTGCTTGTCGTGTTGAGCTGCTCCACTGCTGAGGACGGGGAGATCGAGGTTCGAATCTCGGTCGGGTGAACTGGGGGTGGTTTTTCCAAAATGGTTTTCCACTCTCTCGCTTTTAAGTACTAATTACGCTAATGGATTAGGAATTAGGAAGGTTGAATTAGAGTAAGTGAACCCGCATTTGCGTGGAGGAAATGTGGAAAACAATTTAGGAAAAACCACCCTCAGTTCACCCGACCGAGATTCGAACCTCGATCTCCCCGTCCTCAACAGTCGAGCGAACGACTAGCGCGTTAGCCAACTACGCCGCCGAGGCGGGTCACCGAAGATAAAATTAAACAATAACAATAATAAGTTAAATGGGCTCCTGACAAAGTAAGGGACTGACTGGGGAATGATTTTGTCAGTAGACAAAGTTTGTTCATGGTGAGCTTATAGGAGCTATTGGAAAGATTCTGCATCCATCCTTCAAGATACCATCAGTCCTCATCCAAAGGACTCGGTTAAGGAGAGACAGAACGATAACAATGAAAGAAAGGCTAATAGAAAGTGTAATTAACCTCTGCTGGGAGAGCTGCACAATCCACCACCAATATCTTCTTAGGGCTAGAGTATAAAATATCATTTCAAGGAAATTTTCATCAATGATAAAATATCCCATACTGTATTATATGATCTAAACTTTCCTTATCCTTTGAAAGAGTAGATCAATGGTGGTGGGACCTTAAAATCTTCTAAGGCAAGCTTATGTAAATTACCGGCCTCGGTGGCGTAGTTGGCTAACGTGCTTGTCGTGTTGAGCTGCTCCACTGCTGAGGACGGGGAGATCGAGGTTCGAATCTCGGTCGGGTGAACTGGGGGTGGTTTTTCCAAAATGGTTTTCCACTCTCCCTCCACGTAAATTCGGGTTCACTTCCTCTAATTCAACCTTCCCAATTCCCAATCCATTAGCGTAATTAGTTCTTAAAGCGTATAACCCGAACGGGTAGTAAGACGCGTTGCTAAATATTATTATTATTATGTAAATTGAGATACAAAAGTCTCCACCTAGATTATCATTAAATATTCCAGGCTAGAAAAAAATAGTTCTTTGAGGTTGAAAGAAAAGACTGATGGAATGGATGTCTATTAGCCTATGCGAAGGTTATGTTGATGGCCGCAGCCAAAAATGACAAAGAAAGAGCCAAGTAAGTTTTACAAAATTAGTCAAAGAGATTAAATCTAAACGTGTAAATTGTATCAACAAATTTAATAAAAAGAAATAATTAAAAGGGGGATCTAAACCTAACAGTACTAGCACTAGTCCTAATCTCATTAAGCAGCAAAGTAGGGTTGTTCAAATTAACACCAACAACACATTTTGTATAACAAAATTGGTGGGGAGATGAAGGTAAAAGCTATGTATAACTGACATTGTATGCAAAAGGTGGAACATATAGTTTTCCGGGTGCTTGTATAGATTTGACAATGATAAGTATACTGCTCAAATTAAACATTGGTTTTGACAATTATAAAAACATAATTAATGTGTTTCACGGTGAAAGCTTACCTGACACTTACCCTGTGGTTCTGATAAGCAGTCACAGCCGTAAATCTTGTCTCAGGGAAAATGAATGTCTTAAAATTCTCTGTTGGAGATTCATTGCCAAGTAGTTCATTTTTCTGTGGAATATACACAACGTGGAAGCGAGGCTGGTACCTATGCATCGAGTTCAAGATAATCTGTAACAATAGAATGAACTAATGATTTATATTTTATAAGTAACACGTAGGGAATCAAATTCAATTAAATATACATTTATTTATTAGTGTGATATTTATTTAGTATGTTTAAGGAAATAAAAATAAATTTGGATTATTAAAACATTATGCTGAAAAAAAGTGTTTGATAAACTTGAAAAAAAAATCTCCCTTTTATTACCTAGGCCTACTACAAATTTAAACATAATATAAAATAGTCTTAAAATAGGCTAAAAGTATACACAAAGTTATAATATTAGGCTAATATTGTTTATATTACAAACAAAATACTGTAGGAATTCTACAATAATGTTTGTTGTAGATGTATAAACTTAATTTTAAAATGCTTAGTATTTTTATATTTAAGAAATACAATTTAAACTTAAGTCAAAAGTGGCAAACACTGATATTATCTTCAGAATAGTTTGGAAAATATGCTGACTGTAGTAATAAGAATTATAAAAGGGATTAGTTTGATTAAGCAGCTCTGTTGCAGCTATTAAATTATTCTCTCTTCAGTTTGTTAACTAATATAGAGCTTACTATCAAAATGTTAATACCATCAATCCGGCTCAGGTGATTGAGCGAGATCGACACCACAAAGGATCTGAAAGCAGGAAACCTCTTGCCTACCAACAGAATCTACATACATTTGTTGTTTTTAAAACCTGTATTGTGACAACCATCAGTCAGGTCAACACCCTTACCCTTGACTTTCTAAGAACATAAGACGCGATGTTCAGTACAGTAAAATATATCGGTTGAGGCAGGGTTAGGGGAAGGGGGGTGGGGGCGCTCAATTTTCCACACAAAATAATTCTCACTTATTACAAAAGAACATCTCAGTTAGATTTCTTAAAGTTAAATATTATCTTTCTACTTCCTTAATGGGAGCTTATTTCTAATATATGCCGCTAAGACGCTCCTCAAACTGACTCTTTCTCGATTAACCCAACCAATGACGACGAACCTACATGGGAACGATTGACTGAAGCTTCTTTCTACAACTTTACAGGTGCTCTTTATCCTTTTTCTTCCCCTCTGCACATCCAATACATAGCCTACTTTCTTATCTAGATAAACCCGTATTACTTGTACTGACCAAACAATTATTGCACTCAAATATTCGGACTAATTATGCGATACTAGTTGAAAATACAGGTATTATCATTACATTTCTTATGTGCTTTATAAAAAGATTTAAAATAAATGAAAATACGTACCACACTTAATTAAATATAATCTATTATCAATTAGAGTATTAATACCTATGATTCAAAATTAATCATGTAAATTTTCTTATCAATATAATAAAGTAAACAGTCCCAAACTGCACTGCATGTGCTACCCATGTTTATTTTATGTATGCACGTGATTCTCAGTACTAGAAATAGAATATCAAGGTCAACAATTTGTGTATCTTGAGATAGCCTCTTATTGCCTCATTGCCTTGTAATTCTATACTATCCAATTGAAATTTGTTTGGAGAATTTTAAACATTCTTGTCAAATTGTTTTGAAATAAACGGAAAGGAGCCTCCATTTTGTATTGATTTAAATCATGAGTCAAAATAATGTTTAATAATCTGAATTTATTCAATATAATTTCTAGCATCTGTTAGATTATCCGTTCTTAGGGTTGGGTCATTTATTATTGTGTTGCATTATTTGAACTTAAATGGAATCTCCACAACCTAATCCTTACTTTAGCGTGTTTTTATTTTTGCAAACATTTCGTTGTTAAGTTGGATCGTTCATCGTTAATTCTTATTGGTGCTTTGAAGTAATTTGAAATATTATTCAAAAAGAATAATCACATATTCAGTCATGTGAAAAATGTGAAAAATGCTTCACCTCATATTTAACTGCAGAACTGTTTCCCACATTAAATAATAATAGGCCTACTCTGGTCTAATAATTTGCCTTGAGCTTAACCAGATTACTTATGTATAGTAAGAATAATTCTGCACACGTGCTTAGAGAAATGTACTGCTATATTCTTATGTTAAACCTTATGATAATACGATATGAGTGAGATTTATTCTGTTAACCTTCATCCCACGCAAGAACAAAAAACAAAGGACACACATGAACCTACGCTAATACAGCTGTCTATATACAAGTAATATATTAGTATTGGATCTGTACAGGCGTCTTAACAAATAAATGGTACGGTGCACAGCACAGATTTTCTTTCATCTTAAAATATAGTAATTTATTAAATGTTGGTTAGATTTGTGAAATGACATGATACATACATGTAAAAATTCATTCGTGCTGATACACTCCACCAAACATTTATTAATAAGGAACATATCTGTGCACCAAATGGCATGACAAACAATTTATGTTTTCATAACTCCATAAAGAATATATATTTGCTTATTATTAGGTGTTTTGTCTTATTCTCATGACAGGTCCATTCCTTTTGTCCGTGAACTTAGACCGCCAATGCACCCTGTCCTCTGCTTCCTCCTTCAGCTCCCAGAATGTTCTTCTTTCCTTCAAGTCATCTAGTATTTGAATCCTCCTTCTTCCTAAGCTCTTATTTCCCTCAATCTTTCCTTCTATGACGTCATACAAAGGACAGTTATTCCTAAAATTTGTATGATCCAGTTTGATTTGTACCTAAGAATTACATGAAAAATATTTCTCTCAAACACCCTTCTTAGGACTTTTGTTCATTTGTCATCCTGTCTGTCCACCAGAACCTCTCAGTCTTCTCCAGCACCACATTTCAAAGCTCTCCGAGTATTTATTTTCCATCTTCATAAGAGTCCAAGTTTCTGCTCCATACAGTGCAATGCTCCAAATGTAGAATTTCATAAACTTCTTCATTAGTTCCTCCAAACTTAATTTGCTGGTTATCAGTAACCTCTTCTTTTAAAAAAATCCTTGTCTGTGGCGATCCTCAACCTAATTTCTTAAGTGCAGTAGACATCCTTTGTCAGCAGACTTCCCAGGTACTTGATCTGCTCTATATTTTCCTAATCCTGTTTTCCAATTTTGATTTTCAGCGGCTCTTCATTTTTGAAATCACAATTACTTTTGACTTCTCAGTGTTGATCTCCATGAAATATCTTCCCCCATCTCTATTAGCCGGTCCTTTATTTCCTTCAACTCCAGGTTATTTCTGACCAGCAATGCTAGATCAATCGCATATTTTATTGTGTTGATGACGCCTCCTCCTATCCTGTAATTGCCACGTCCCTCCAGGGCTTCCCTGACCAGCCAGTCTCCATATAAGTTGAACAGACTGGGTGACAAACATCATCCCGGTCTCACTACTCACTCTATCTCTCCGCTGTTTGTCCCTCCATCATTCAGCCCCACCTTAGTAGAGTCAGGGCAGGTACAGCTAGTTGACCGGAAATTAAAATAGGGGAGGGGAAATGGTACTAGAAGTGTTTAAATAACAGTAATTATAGTAAGAAGATGACCTTCAGAGTACAATCTACGTCTGTGACAAACGGTTTATGTGACCGTGGCATTTGGGTGGCTGAACACATATGACCATAACGTTTAGGGGGTTGTACGCCTGTGACCGCAACGTTTGGGAGTGGTGCACTTGTAACGGTGGCGTTTGGGGGTATACTTGTGACCGTGGCATTTGGGAGCTGGTACATATATGACCATGATGTTTGGTGGGTGGTACACTTGTGACCGTGGCGTTCTGGGGGTGACTTCGTGAAAGGGAACATGATAAGGAAAAGAAGGGAGGGGTAAACGGCATTTGAGGCGTATAAATAACGGTAAGTGGTGTAGAATGGGGCGTATGGCAAACAGTGACCATGCTTGACGTTGTTTATCCATAAAACATTATCGTAGGCTGATTAGTACATATGCGTAGCCCGTACGAGGGGTAAAACATAGTGCTGAAATAAATTTTACAAATCTCCTTGGTGTTAGATCGCCTTACAGAATAAACGGACGCCATATGTTGGTGAATATATTGCCAACAATTTCGGGCAGAGGGTGTCATGTGGTCAGCCCAATTAACTCTCAGGCCATCAATCTCAGTTGTCTAGATCGGACCTACTACTTCTTTATTCAAGCTACTCCTTATTTGTCCTCACGAAGCTGAGTCTAGCCAGCTCCAAGCCCGCTTCTGCGAATAAAATCTTAAATAGCCAGGGACCAAGCCCAGGACATCTGGACCTGTAGCCAGGAACCAGGAACTCGTACCACTTTAACACAGAGGTAGAAATAAAAATAAAGGAAATGCATATAGCCTGCATGGTTACTAAGACGTGGTGGATAAAACGGGAGTTGAACAAACATTTACCTTGTAAGGGTGATTAAAAATGATTGTGTAAAGAGAAAAAACTTGATGCACTCTAATCGTAATGTAAAAATGATCTTCTGGTTTAGGGTCAAGCTAACTTATCGTAAAAAAATATATTAATGGTTCTATAAACAGAAACAGTGTTTATAATCAAACAGACTCCTCGAGTGTTGACTAAGTAAAACAGGTAATAATATTACTGTAGATTTATGTAAGGGTTTAATAGATTCGTAACAAAACATGTTCAAAATAAATTAATTGTGAGTTCAAATTTTTGTTCATAGTTGTAACACATTAGCTTAATATATGAGGAAGTTATGAGTAGGATAATTGGATGAAATGCGCCCATATTTGCGTGTATAAATAATGCAATGTTAAACTTGGGTCAAATTCAGACCAACATAATCTCGCATTGCTACTCATACATCAAAATTGTTCTGCTCTGTTTGCGCGTTTGGTGTAAAATGTGCTATCCTAGGGCAATTTTGTTTGTAAGTCGTGTATGCGTTGTTTAGAAAGTCCTAGTCAAACACAAAGCTGATATACAGGATATACAATTTATTCATTTCTCCAGATATAAAACAATATAGCGTGCAGGGGGTGATTTAAACAAATGGTGCCAACTACCCATACACCATGATCACATATATCGTTTGTCATACGTCTTTTACATAGAGTGAAATTTAAAGGGCTTCTAATTAAGTACGTCACTTTTATATGTGTTAAATATACAGAAATACGTCTATAGAACCCCGTGGATCCTCAAGGCCGTTTAAAACAATAAAAACATCAGCATTGTGTCAAAATATATTCAATATAGTTACATGACTATCAATAGTTGGTCATCAAAGCAATAACAAAAGAATCGCTACTAAGTAAATACGATGATTGTATCTCAATATGCTTTAGTTTTATTATATATCTTAAATACGCGGTGACCTCTCTAGGACGTTCATCAATGTCTTAAAATGTATAAAACCATTATTTAATAAATTTGCTATAACGTCATTAGCCTTGGACAAAAATGTAAACAAACGATGGCCACCACCCAGAAGGCATGGTCACAACACCGTTCACCATACGTCCCATTCAACGCCACTTCCCGTTATTTACACGCCTCAAGTGCCATTTACCCCTCCCTTCTTTTACTTATCATGTCCCCTCTCGTGAAGTCACCACCAGAACGCCACAGTC
>CABFOV010003322.1:0-17369 GCA_902141375.1 Timema poppense | reverse complement strand
ACGTCGTGGTCACAGATGTGTAACCCCTAAAAGGCCACGGTTACATATATCGTTTGTTACGGACGTAGATTGTATTCTCAAGGTCATCTACCTACTATAATTACTGTTATTTAAACACCTCTAGTACCAATACCTCTCCCCTACTTTAATTTCCGGTCAACTATATATACCTACTCTAGCTATACTCATCTTCAATCGCTGTCTTAGGTACATGTTTGCAATCAGACATCTGTTCCTCCAGTTGATGCAAGCTTCTTAGGTATTTCCATCAGTTTCTTCCATTTCACTCTATCGAACGCCTTTTGGCAGCTAATTAAAAATATATTGACTTCTAGCACTTATTCTGAAATTATTCTCAGTACACTGATGGCATGTGTGGTTCCTTTTAATTTTCTAAATCCAAATTGGTCTTCTACCATCTCATTTTCTGTGTTCGGTTTCAGTCGCTTGTTGATTATTCTTCTCACGATCTTCCCCACATGAGAGATAAGGCTGATGGTACTGTGATCACTGCATTTATTGGCTTGCTTCTTCATCTTTAAAGCCACCATGGTTGCGTCTAGAAAGTCCTTGGGACATTCTCCTGTTTCGTAGATAATATCTATAAGTTTTTTCAGATCCGTTAATCCGTTGTTTCCCAGTTCCTTCAGAAGGTCAGCTGGTATGTCATCATCTCCAGCAGCTTTCCTTCCTCGCATATCCGTTTTGGCTCTCTCCACTTCAATCTTTAAAATGACAGGTCCTTTTTTGTCTTACTCTACCTCTTCTTCTACTTTAATCTCAAGGTTTCCTAGTCAATTTTCCTTGTCCTACTGTTCTTCTCTATATCTCTCCCACCCGCCTCGGTGGCGTAGTTGGCTAACGCGCTTGTCATGTTGAGCTCGACTGCTGAGGACGGGGAGATCGAGGTTCGAATTATCCATTAGCGTAATTAGTACTTTAAGCGTATAACCCGAACGGGTAGTAAGACGCGGTGCTAAATATTATTATTATTATTATATCTTTCCCAAATCGTAAGAACCTCTTCATGGTCCATCACCATCTGACCCTTGGGATTTTATATTCCTATTGTTCGCACCTTTGTTATAATTCCCTTCCAGTT
Organism: Timema poppense; assembly: GCA_902141375.1. Taxonomy (NCBI): domain Eukaryota; kingdom Metazoa; phylum Arthropoda; class Insecta; order Phasmatodea; family Timematidae; genus Timema; species Timema poppense. The sequence continues at coordinate 16,267 of CABFOV010003322.1, read as the reverse complement.
CCTTAGTATCTGGTACATTAGATCATACCTTCCTTTTCTTTGCATTTCAATCATTTCATCGCATGTCTTCTCTATATAGTATTTCCTCGCTTTGTCTGTTTCTCTCCTTAACACGTTTATCCTTATATATCTTTCTTTGTTTACTTTTTTTTAATTTTCTTCTTTCTTCAATTCTCTAAAGCATTTCTGTTATTGCCCAGGGCTTTCGTGCAGTCCTATTCACATTTATAATATTGTCATTTAGTGCCTTAAAAATAATTCTCAACATTATTACACTTCCCTTCCACACTTCTACTCTCTTCTGTCACCTCACTTAATATTTGTTCTATTGAATTCCTCACAATGCCACTCTTGCTTCTTAAATTTTCTAAGTCCCACCTCAATCTTCTCTTGCTCGTTTTCCTGATATTTTTCAGTCTTGTTTCAATGTAATCCACAAGCAGTTTGTGCTCCGAATCAATGTCTTCACAGCCTTCACTCCATTCTTGAATCATTGTTTTACAAGAATTTAGTCTAGTTTGTACTGCTTATGTCTTTTGAGCTCTACCATGTGTATAGCTTTGTTTTCCATTTCTTGAACCAGGTGTTTGTCACCTCCAGGTCATTCCGCTGGCAGAATTCGACGAGTATCAGCCCTCTGTTGTTTCTATTCCCCAGTCCATATGGCCCTATTATCTTCTGACCCCATTCTTCTACGACCCCAATGTTCCAATCGCCAATGATGATGGTGTTCACGTTCACTCTTCCTTCACGTTGAATAATTATTTCAATTTCATCGTATATTTCTTCATCATCGTGGTTGATTGTTGGCATATACACTTGTACTATAAAAATATTCACTGGTAAAGTGTTTAATTTCACAAAAATTAACCTATAACTATGACACATCATTTTAGTGACACTTTTCCCCACTTCCCCTCCTTTTTATGGACTATTTCCACATGAATAATTTTCAGACACTACTTCACCTCGATATTTCCACTGGACTTCACATAAACCCAACATGTTCGTTCACACAACCCCTTTCAATTTTCAATTTTCCAGTTTCCAGTTTCCCAGGCTTTCTCATCGTCCTTACATTTCAAGCCCCTATGTTGAAAGGGAAAGTTTTATGTTATGATTCTTTGTTGAGAGATCCTATTAAAGTAGTCCCCACCCGTAGTTTCGAAAGAGGTACTAGCTTACCTCCGGAATTTCTTACTTCAGGAAGAGCCATAATTGGTTTTGTTCCCTTGACAAAAGGGGTTTTCAGGGAAAAAATAGTGTGGCAGTTTTCTCCTTTCCTATAAAAACCACAGCACCACGGCTGAGACATCACTTCATGCGATCATGCCCGTGGCTGTTCGATCTTGAATCATCTCAATAATCATTTGCTCTGTGACTCAAGTCGATCCTGATACCGCTGTTTCCTGGCACCAGTCACATAACCCTCTGCAGGGAGACGCTATATACCCTACATCATTAGGTCCTTACAGAACTTAGCCCCCACCCACTTAATTGGGGCCGTTAAGCTGCCGCACTGGCGATACCATGACCCACACCCCCTACGTGGAAGTGTCTGGTAAGTTCTACCCATGTGGACTCAGAGAAGCCTCTCTACCTCGTGTGTCCCTTGGGCCGGGTTAATGAACATGTATAAGACCATGCTTCCTCTCTTCTGTTTCAGGGATTAGAGTCATAGGTCCAGCGATAAAATGACTGAAACCTTTTAACGTAGCCACACTTTGGTTGAAGCTATTATGGTGAAAACGTAAAAGTAACTTATGTTAAAGAAGCAGTACTCTCATATTGAGTAACTGAAGAAATGACTGAAAATATAGTGGAACCATTCATGGTCAGAGTCATATCTTGATGATTTGCATAATGGAGAAACCTACACAATATACCTAAATAGATTGTGTTATTTAGGTTTAAGTATCAATCACTAAAACCATTCAATGTAAGAATAATCCCTTACTTAATCACTTCTTGGGTAAACTTATAAGATATCAAAAGAGGATAGTATTATAGGTCTAAGTATCAATAAATGAAACCATATAGAAATCATTCATGTCGATATTCATACCTTGGCCTAAGTATAAATGATTGGAGCTACAGTAGAACCAGGATTCACATATTTGTTGATTTTGCAATAGAAAAATTATAATATATTAACGGGAAGTATCATTGTAGGTTTAAGTATCAATAAGTAGAACCGTTCAAGTTACGTGTTACCTCTTGGTTAACTCCATTAATATATCAACATAAGGTGTGATCATGGTCCTAACTGCCAATGACTGAAACTAGAATGGAAGAGTCATATCTTGACAGATATTATACCTCCTTCACAGGACTTCACCATACTTAACAAAATTTCACAATATTTTATCAAACCTGTTGGATAGCTATATCATTAACGAGTAAAATGTTGCATGATTAATTATGCTGATCGATGAATGGTAACATTGTACATTGTTCTGCTCAAGTAAATATAACGTGTATGTATCATGTCCAAACGATGTATTCCTCACCTGTAAATATTCTACACTTAGAAGTATAATGGTTCAATATATAAAGTTGTTGAGTTGCATCCTAGAATCTATTTTAAAGTCTAAGTACAATTCAAGGTACAGCTTAATGGTTAAATGTTTTCTAAGTAGGGAGCATGGATCGAAGCAAGGATCTAGTGTGACGCAAGTATCACCCGTGCATCTGAATAACTATCAAATGATATTGAAGTATAATTCAAGGCTCGAATGAATGTTCAAATGTCAACTAAGCATTAAGTTAGGGTTTAATAAAGTATCGGATGTATTGTTTTAATCGGCGATCAAATGATATGTGGGTAGCAAGCATGGCAATGAACGGTGATCACATTATGTCTAAGAATGCTGGACTAAGATCAATGGTAAAATGTCGGTCAAGTAAGAAGAATGGCTTTTATCAACTATCAAATATAATGTATGTCTCATGCTCAACTATGATCAAGTATGAGTATCAATGGTCAAATATTGTTTAATTATGAAGCATGGATTAGATAAATCCTCAAATATAATGTATCATGCTCGGCTACGACTACAGTAGCCCCATGGCTTCTTTGGTGCTGACTGACAGCTTTGAAGAGCTACCAGACCAAATTATGTATCTCTACGCCAAACCATATGATCTGCAAAAACATGTGTTTAGTAGCTGTCACTTCTAACAGTCAAAATTTAGATATATACCTAAATGTTGACTGTCAGAAGTCAGCTGTGAGCTGTCAGTCAGCACCAAAGAAGCCATGGGGCTACTTTTTTGTATAGGTCTAAATATTATGTAGAGCCCCAGTTAAGTCTACTTATGATGAGGAGTTCAAATCGATGATCAAATGCTGTTTAAGTACTAAGCATAGTTCAAATCAATAATCAAATGTTATTTTAGTATAAAACATGGCTTTTATCAATCATAAAATATGTTATAATTAACATGTATGGGTATAATCAAGTCTAAGTATGATGCAAGATTTTGATCCAATATCAAATGCTGTTTGAAAATTAAGCTTGGTTGTGATAAATGATTGAAGCCATGTAAGTATAGTGTATTATTCAGATCATGATCAAATGACGTGTAAGTCACTGTTCAAAAAATTACTATTGTAATTATGGGGAATAGATTGATGAACTATGAATAAATGTTATATAACTACGATGTAGAGTTATGGACGTTGAATGAGGGTCAAATGACTTACGTTTCTGTCATTAAGGATCGTGTTAGCCCAACGATCTTATTACCGAATTACATTTGTACTGTGGATAAGTTCCTACCATTCTGAGGCACCGAGACGGGTAGCCAATGATTTCATACACGTTTTGCATGGTCCTAGGACTGCTGGCTAAGGGCGAAGATAAATATTAAGGAGTAAACACATTATGCTAACATCGATATCAATTTTGGTCTAAATTGCTTTGGTGGATGAATGTTCTTAAGCGCTACTCTCAGAATAAACTGTAATACCAAAGTCCGGGAGATCAAAATTCTATCCTGGTCGAATTTATTGAGGGTGTTATGCCTAAGTACTTTTTTCACTCTTTCTCCACACAAAAAAGGTTATACCTCCTTTAAATTCAACATTCCTAATCCCCGTCACATTAGTGTAATTAGTACATAGGCATATAGCCCGAATGGGTAGTAATACGTAGTGATTAAAAAAAACTTTGGCCTGGATCACCCTAAATATTTTTACCTAGTTTGAATGACTCAGCACTCTTACTTCTGTAATTATTTTTTAATGTTCATTCAACCACATTAGTTCTGTCCTGGAATAACGAGGATCTTTCACTCTATATTCCCCCCTTTTCCTGGTGTTTAAATTAAGAACATATGTTCTACCATTTTATTCTCCCCGTTCCTTTTATGTTGCACATCGTCGTCTAAAGAGTAGCACCTTGCATTTCTGTATCTGTATATTCGAGTACTGCTCTTTATCACAGATTCATCAAACCAAACGTTTTAAGATATATATCTTGATGATAGAAATATTGTGGCGAATGCGCAGATTCTGTTCTTGCGAAGTTGAAAGGTAACATAATAGAGCTCACCCATATGCAAATTAACATACATTTCGAGAGTTTAACATAACATTTATTAAAGAAACACCTTAACTCACAGAATATTGGAAGTTTAATTCTCAAGGCAGGTGTGCGGAATTCTTTGTCAACAATGCAGAGACAGGTTCGCAGAATGGTCCAGTAAATTACTACGTGATTGTGATTTTTGTAACGGGGGTGTTTTTGTTCCTCATCTTTATGGCTTCCATTTAAAATTATTCGTTCGAGCAGAAGATATTGTTCACGTCCACCCAAAACAGAATTACATGATGGGTGTCAATCGTGTTATTTTATATTGTTAAGATATATTATCATTATTCATTTTTGAGAAGATCTGGTTTACTACCAGTACTTTCTTCCGATTGGTGATAATGGTCAGGGGGAAGGAGGGAATTAAATCCTCTCTTAGAGAGCCATCTTTTAAGATCACCGACAGTCACGCAGCACGAGAGATTTACTGTCTTGAAAATGTAGACAGCAATGAGGCCTACGCCCTCTTATGGCAAACTTCTCTGTCCTTGTTTGACCGTCAGCAAATCTCTTTGGTGCAAGGATGAGCTTCCACGGCTCAACATTGTTGTCGGAACGTGTTAAAAGCGTATTTATACCTGATTTAACATTAACAAAGATTGGAGCTTGGCTACATTTCTATTACATGAACATGACTAGCGAAAGAATCAAACACACCTATATTTTAAATTTTATGAAAGCAATATATTTTGTTTGAATCATATGTTAGTGTTTTAAACGCATGAATTGCATTTTAAGAGAGTTTATAATGAGTTTGTTAATTGGTATTTGGTCATTTTTAGTTAACTTTACAAATTTCAGCTGCTTTTTCTGAAATTAGAGGATGGGATTTATCTCAAATATAGATAAAATGCTAGTAACTTATCGCTGCCCTATAAGTTATAAATCTCACAATTGACCTAGTTGGAATTGATGGGTATCGATTTGAATCTTTGCAAGGCACACTTAGGCTAGTTTTAAACATGTGAGTTATCGATGAGTTTTTAACACCCTATGTTTACGTAAATGTGAGAGAGTGTTCTCCAAAGTACCTGGTTCATTTCTGTCCCACAAATTAAGTCGTTGTCAAACTCGGTGGTCTTGGGGTAAAGTGCTCGCCTCAGGATCCGATGTTCGTGGGTTCAAACCCAGCCAAAGTTAATGGATTTTTCTTGAGCGATAAAAACCGTAGCAAATTTTCTTTCGGAGAGGAAGCAAACCCGTCGGTCCCATGTCGATTTTGGCATGTAAAAGAACCCTGAAAGGTATGTGAGAATACCTTTCTCGGCAAAATTTGTAAGCTTCCTCGCTACCACTCATCAAAATTTGTAAGCTTTCTCGCTACCACTCATCAAAATTTGTAAGCTTCCTCGCTACCACTCATCAAAATTTGTAAGCTTCCTCGCTACCACTCATCAAAATTTGTAAGCTTCCTCGCTACCACTCATCGAAATTTGTAAGTTTTCTCGCTACCACTCATCAAAATTTGTACGCTTCCTCGCTACCACTCATCAAAATTTGTAAGCTTCCTCGCTACCACTCATCGAAATTTGTAAGCTTTCTCGCTACCACTCATCAAAATTTGTAAGCTTTCTCGCTACCACTCATCAAAATTTGTAAGCTTTCTCGCTACCACTCATCAAAATTCTTGTGTGCTGATATAATTAGTCTGTTCAGAAAGTGCACATTAAAAACCTCAAATAAATAAAAATAATAAATAATATTAAATCGTTAAATCACTCAAGTATGGATTATATTAACTATTATGTGTTAGTTGTATTTCATAAGTGGACATATTCGTGTCTAGAAAGTGAAAGTTATGTAACCTAGTATTATCACTTTCTTTGTTATAAATTGACACAGATGTTTCTCCTTTCTGATATTGTTTCCCATTGGTCAATGGTTATTACTATCAAATAGTATTAAATATGAATATAATGTCTTACATGCCCATTGTCATCCAATTGGTTGTTGGTTAGTTTGAGCTTGTCGAAGGATACCACTTGTTTCATCCATAAATCCCCGGTGGCTGGCGAGTCCGGGTGAACGTGAATTCTGGGAGGGGATATCGGGTCAGCCTTGCCCGCCACTACCCAACTTGAACTGAAACAACAATAAATATTAATAATGTTGAGTATTTTGTGTGTGGTTTGGAAAATATTAATAAATATTGTTATAATACTAGCAAAACCAAGGAGTGAAAACAATTGGCATAAAACATCAATCTTAATATTTTAGACGGAGTGAAAATTTAAGCTGTTGAAGTAATAACTGTTTTACGCGTAAAGAGTATGATTTTATTTTTGGTATGAGCAATGGCAAGAATATGATAAAAATAAAGATAATGGGTATAAATATTTTTTTCTTACCCTTATAATATAGGCCTTCTTTTCAATAATTTTGGACTAATAACGATAAATAAGAGCGCTGACACTTTTTAATATAATACAGTTTACTTCTTTGTGCAAGAAAGTATGTGAGCTTAGTAACAACTTGAAGAAATCCAGAGTTTTATCAATCTGCTATATCGAAAGGAATTCACTATTGGAAATAATAGAGATAATAATAATAATAATAATAACTGGCTAACTCCTTAGATAAGAATATAAACCTTATTTATCATATCATTGAAAAGGTATTTGATGCCGGTCAAAGTGAATATATGGCTATAGGTAAATCTAATAACAGAATTAGGTTGGAATAAAATATAAAAAGTATTTTTTGTACAAGCACTTTAAAAGGTTTAATGTCCACATTGTTTATTTTAAAAATACCTAATAGGTAAAATAATTATGTATGTACGATTATTACCTCATTTATACGGTTTGTTTTTGAATACGACTATAAATAAGCTTGACAACCTTTCGTACTATAATAAGAGTAAGTTACCCCTTCTAAGAAGTTGGCTGACTCGATGAATAGACAGAAAGGCGCGACTACACTACTAGTCTGAAGAATTCCACTCCAGGTTAGCATTTCCCTGGCGAAAGATTCACTCACACTAGAATATGAACTTTCTTCGTTAATAATTACGAATCTTTTCATCACCTAATCCAACAACGCATCCTTTTGCCAATAATTGTCCTCAATGTTGTGAACATGGTCTCAGTACTCCTATTACTCTTCTGCAGTGTAGTATTGAAACAATCTTTCATACAAACTTTTCTGTCCTCAAGAGAATAACTTGAGAGATATTATGTCACTTGTCCTTTTACATAGCCCTAAACCATGTACATTGTATTAGGAGCAGCGTGATATTATGGCCTTTATCTTTTATGTTCTCACTAATTTGGTATTTCTTCTCACAAGAAACTGTTTGGCAAGTTCAATTGACTCTGGTTTTATCATTTGTTTAGTGAATGGTTTGCTGTTTTACCTTGCCACATTTTGACGTCATACTTTAAATATGCACTTGTTGGTTTCTTGTCCACCTGCACACAGTGATAACGAATCCGGACAACTGGGCGCTGCCATCTGGGCGCCGCCATCTGGGCGCCGCCATCTGAGCGCGGTCAACTGGGCGCCGGGACAACTGAGCGCTGGGACAGCTGGGTGCTTTTTTGCAATGCTCTTTTTCTTTTTAATTAAAAAGTGATGAGTAAAAACAAAAAACACACCCCAATTTTTTCTTTTTATAAAAATCACGTTTTTGCACTTTTTTCTTTTTTAAAAATAACTTTTTTAATACATTGCAATATTATGCGCAACACCACGTAAAAACGAAATAATGTCTCTATTATTATAGTCCCTAACTAGTCTTATAATTCTAGCATCGACTTCTCGATACTTTCTTTTTTTCGGCGTAGGCTCATGTCCAGCTACAAGATGTCCATAGTAGATATCGTCCAATCGTCTGGTTGACGAAACCTAATGAAGTGAAGAAGCAAAAAGTAATGGTAATGGGTCGAGTGGGCGAATTCTAAGAATACGCAAATAAAAGCTCGNGGGGGGGAGAGAGATTTCTAAGAATAAACAAACCAAATCTCGTCGCACCTGCACCAGAAATAAGTTAGAGCTTGAAGATATTATAATATTGGCGATATTATTTTAATTTTTACATAGGGATGCACATAAATGCTACTTATTATTCCTCTTTAGTGGTTTATTTTGCGCACAATTCTTATTTTTAATTTTTTGTTGAGTTTTTTTTTGAAATTTTATCAAATAGACTAACTTTATAATATAAATTAATCAAGTTTCCTCTACTAAGATTATTTTTTTAAATTAATACTCCAAGAAAAATATATGATGCTGCGCTGAAAAATATGATTAATTAAAAAAGTTAGTTTTTATCCATCACTTTTTAATTTTAATTGAAAAAATATGAAAAAATGGTGCATTTTTTATTCTAAAAAATTGCATAAGTTAATAAATAAATTTAAAAAAGTTTTATTTTAGCGCCCAGTTGGCCGCGCCTGGTTGGCGGCGCCCAGTTGTCCTAGACCGCAGTGATAACTAGCATTGTCCGTTACTATAACACTTCTGGGGGTGGCATTAGACAACAGTTTCTCACTGGTCCACTCACTGAAATTAGTGTAGTTCATGTCACCGTGGAAAACTCCTGTTCTTTGTTTTGATTTGTAAATTAGAAGGAAATTGGGAACAAAACCCCTTTTCCCTCAAGCATGCACAATGATTGAGTTTCTTTTCCCTCAGGCATGCACAATGATTGAGTTTCTTTTCCCTCAATTATGCACAATGATTGAGTTTATTTTCCAATGGGCGTCGTAACACCGGGTTATAGTTTGGACTGCCAGCATGTTTTTACATCATGACACGCGTTAACACAGGTTCCATCAACATACATAATGTTCCATGATGTTAGGTGTTGTTTACAACAAATTACAATATTTACAAGTTTAACCAATCAGTTTATTGATATATAACATGTGATCAGGAAGTACACAGAATTACAGTTAGAAACTATACAAACCATCCATTGTTCATCCATAATCACATGAAAGAATACAATAAATACAATATGTAGCTCGATAAAGGAGCACCAGGTGTGAAGCACCTAGGTACATCATATTACTCACATTTATTGGTAATTAGTGATATTAAAAAAGCTAGTAACTCGTTAAAGCAGCGCATATCCTGATCTATTAACTGGAATAAAGGACGAGTTTCCACGGCACTATAACTTAGTGGTGGCAATCAAATATAATTCTATATATACTATACATTATAGTCCTTCAGACTAGTTGCCGTAGTCAAAGAGATTGATTTGGTTTCTTTTAGTCGAAGCGGCTATAGTGTATTCTTAGTTCTAAGAGTGACTAAGTTTTGTTGCTGTGTCCTTCTGACCTATTTTAGTTAGTCAAAGCGGCTAAAATGTTTTCTAAGTCCTTCAGACTATTTGCCGTAGTCAAGAAGACTAATTGTGTTTCCATTTGTCGAAGCAGCTATAATGTTTACTAAGTCCTTCAGACTCGTTATTTTAGTCAGAATGACTAAATTTGGTTTTGTGTCAATCTGAATTAATTTCTTTAGTCAGATAGTCTGACTATATGTTTTCCCTATGTCCATATGACATAGCTAAAATACTGGGGCTTTGAGCTCTATATGTAATAAGGACCTTGCTTTAAGGTTCCTATTCCTCATAAGTTCATTATTCCGTTTTAAGTCCTTATGACTTCACAATATCCCATGACGCCGTGGACGTCATGCTCACTTGTTCGAATTTTTGTATGGCTACAAGCAGGTTGTCTAACGCCTTTATTTGAGGACCTAGTTAGGTCAGTATCTCACAGCATTCTTTTTGGCACCCCATTTTCTGTGTTACTATTTTGGGTGTGCAAAGTGAGGAACACGGCTAGTGTTGTCTAGTGGCCTGCACAGATAGTATTTTCGTTCGCCCCTTGTTGGAACCTCATTAGTCCAAGTATTGAAAGTTACTGTGTACTAGATTAGCTGTATACCCCAGGTAGTGGGTAATGGTATTAATGTACTATTGAGTGCTCTGGCAGTACCCACTGGGAAAGTACCAGCCATAGTAAAATTTGTCGTTGATGACTGATTGTTAGCCATCTGCTAATGTAATTCAAAGATCTTCCTCTTACCATTTATTATTTAGTGTATCAATGGGACCTTCCTTAATTTCAAATCAAGATAGTTAGCTTGGCCGACATTTAGCTTAGTAACTCTAAAACTATAGGATTTGCATTTATATTTTTATAAGTAATTAATTAACCATGTTTTCTGTTTAGATCCTTCTGGTGGTAGTCTGGCGCTAGCCCGGCTATTTTGGAATCCAACTCTCTCTACCAACTTAACTTCCTATTATTGTGTTGTCTTGGACACGTATTCTCCCGTGCTAAGGGAAGTTCCTATATTTTTGGAGCTGTTAAATCCTATCATATTTGTCATTTTAAAACTTAATGTTTTCCTTTATACTTCTAAGAGCTACACGTTTTTCTTAATAAATTTAACGGACATTTATTACTGTTTTCCTGCTATCAATTGTAACCCTATATAATCTTTTTTTGTTTTTTTAATAAATATATTATGGTAACCTATTTATTTCTCTTACGCTTATAAAATATATCCCACTCTCTACTTTTTTATGCATTTATTTTGTAATAGTTATCGTTACCTCCTCTACAAATTAGTGTGAAGGTGAAGTCACGATACAAGGTAAACTAGAGCATGTAAGCCTAAGAACTCACACCGTCAACTCTCCTGACTCAGCAGTCACGTATTCATAATAGTTCATGTGTTTTTTTTAATAGGTTTGTTTTGCCAAGTAGCATAACAAAGAGTGTAGTCAAAATTAGTAGCTTAGGGGAAACACCCCTCCTTCTTGGGTATTTACAGCGAGTTTTTGGACCTTTTAGTGAGAGGTTGGGGGCAGTACATAATAACTCTAATTGCTAGTGGGGCTAGTCCAAAGTGCGATTCATACTCAACTATCAAGACTAACCAACTTGTGGAGAGAATATCCTATAGCTTGAGTAGGTGTTCTTCACAGCGGAGGATGTCCCAACCCAACTTGTAAGTCTGAGTTAGGACAACCGCACACGGTGCAAGACTCGTTACTAGATTTCTTGCTCGGTATTGAGCAGAGCACACTGCTGGAAAATGACGTCACTGATGGCTCAGCTGCTGGCTAGTCTGCTGGCTTACCTTGATAGGTCCCGTGATATTTTCCGTTCTTGGTTCCTTGTTGGATCAGGAGGTGAGCCAATCAAGGAGTAAACTTCAGTCACATGACCAGGCACGACGATCGCCGCTGTTTACGTGCAGCATTGATAGAAGTAGTTACGTTCATGTGGTCTCCTACATTCTCTGCGCCTCCTCAGTGCATCAATTATTTAAAATACCGCCATCACTAATTGTCTTTGACGAGTACAAATTTCCCGCAAAATATCGTCGTCCAACAAGTCATCATCACCGTCCATGTTTGTTGACAACAGAGTTAGCGTTCTCTCGCGTTCTCTCGTAAACTGGCTGCATAGCCTGCAGATGGCGAGCCTCGTCTGAAGCCAACTCAGTAGCGCTTTCTGCTTGATACCCAGCAGTGCATCACGCACAGAAACGAGCAGTGAAATCCAGCAGACAATCTAGCAACGAACCAGCACCGTGTAAAGCGGGCCTTAGATAGCAACAATGCAGCACTGGGTGGTCGAATAGTCAACGCCAACTAAGTTTATAAGACCGAAGATAGGTCAGGGCATGGACTGCTGAGTAGTGGCATTGATAGAATGAGTACTTTTATTCTAAGCACTTTCAATTAGCTATAAATCTTATATCACATTATACTCTAGTAGCGTAATTAATCTAGTTTTTAAACCAAATTAAAACGAACCCAACAGTTATTTACCATTAACTATACAGCCCACGAAGTCCATCCTGACACGTTAAGCCCACGGGGTGAAGGTGGGAGGGTAACGATCGTAGACTTCTTCTTTGACGTCCAGCACTCTCTATGAAATTATTCTCAGCATCCCGATGGACTCTCTGGCTGTTTTACCTTTTATGAAACTGGATGGTCTTCTTCCATCACATTTTATATTTGCTGTTCCAATAGCCTTTTGATTATTCTTGCCACAATCTTACCCACATTAGAAATGAGGCTGATGATTTTTTGGTCATTGTATTTCTTAGATTGTTTCTGTTTATTTAGGGCCACCATGGTTACGTCTAAAAAGCATTTGGGTCATTCTCCAATTCCTTAGATTTTAATTATGATTTTTGTTAACATCATTAATTCATGATTTCCTAGATTCTTCGGCAGGTCAGCTGGTATAACGTCATCTTAAGCAGCTTTACTTCCTTTCATACCTTTTATTGCTCTCTTCACTTACTCTTTAAAATGCTTGGTTGTTTTTCATCCTTCTCCACATAATCTTCTACCTCAATATCCCCAGGATCCTTGATTATTTTTTCTTGACTTACAGTTTTTCTCTATATCTGTTACAAATAACAAAAACTCTTTATAATTAATCGCCACCTGTCATTTGATGTTTTCTGTTACTATTGTTCGAACACCTTTTTCTCATTCCCTCCAAGTTAATACTTTTTTGTACATTAGGTCATCCCTTCCTATTTTTACAGTTAGAAACTCTCGTTGCATATTTTCTCTACATTTTATTTCCACGCTTTGTTTGTTTCTTCCCTTATATCGTTGTTTAGCCTAATTTATTCTTATTTGTTGACCTTTTAAATTTCATTTTCTTCCATTTTCCAAATTATTTCTTTTTTACCTAGGGCTTTCGTGCTGTCCCTTTACTATCATATCATTGTTATACAGCACCTTCAAAAAGTATTTTTAGTACTATTCCATTTCCCTTCCACACTTATACTCTCATCTGTCACCCAAATTAACTTTTGTGCTATTGAATTTCTGACAGTGCCACTATCGCTTCTTAATTTTTTTTAGTCCCATTTTATTTTTTAATTTTTGCTCTTCTCCTTGATAATTTTCAATCTTGTTTCGATGTACGCCACCAGCACTTTATGGCCCGAGTCTAAGTTGGCACCTGGCAATTTCTTAACATCCTTCTCTCCATTCCTAAAACATTGTTTGGCAAGTATTTATTCTAGTTTGTAGTTGCAGAAGTCTCCTTGGTTCTTTTATGTATACAGATCTGTCTTCCGTTGCTTGAACCAGGTTTTGGTCTCCTCCAGGCCATTCCACTGGCATAATTAGATCTGCCCTCTGTTGTTTCTCTTCCTATGTCCATTTGTCTCTATAATACTCTGCTCCTATTATTCTCACATCACACTGTTATAATCTCCCATTATGATGGTGTTCAACTTCTCTCTCCCCTAAAGTTGAAGGATTACTTCAATTCCATTATAGATTTAAATTTTAATCCATCTTGACATAATTGTGGTCAGCGTTTGGCATATACACTTGTATTATCAAAATATACACTGATTCGACGTTAATATCACAAATATTAAAACATAATATCACTTTAGTACCAGTTTTCACTAATTCATTTTTCATAATTATTGCCACTCTTCTTTCTTACTTTTTACACCAGAATAGAATGCTGTTTAACTTATGGACCCTATTTCATCTTAATCTTTCCACTCGGCTTCACAAAAATTCGTCATGTTAACACCACACCTTTCCATTTCAATTTTAAGATTTTCCAATTTTCCAACTCTTCTCGTCGTTTTTAAGTTCCATGCAAATATGATGAAGGGGAAATTATATTATGCTGATTATTCTTTGTTGATCACGCCCCAATAAGTACTTCCTGCCCTGAACTCTATAAGAGTAAATAGTCTACCTCCGGAATTTTTTACCCACGAAGAGTCATTATTAGGGTTGTTCCATCGACAAAAGCTATTTTCAGGGAAAATATAGTGAGGAATCCCTCCATTTTCCTATACACACCGCAGCACTACAGCCGAACTACCATTCTATGCAGTCAGTCCCGTGGCTGTTCAATCTTGAACCATCTCGAGCATCATTTTATCTGTACCTCAAGTCAATCATTTCTACGCTATCGCCCAGTATACCAAGTAACCCTGTACGGGAGGGCGTGACCCATATCACTGGGTCCTTCCAGAACTCAGCCGCTACCAACCTTACCACAGCCGATAAGCTGACACAATGTCAATGACATTGCCCACCCTCACTACGGGGAAGCATCTGTTAAGTTTTACTCATGTGGACTCAGATACAGCTCTACCCCTCTGGTGTCCCCTTTTCTAGGTCAAGGAGCGTGTATGAGAACTTGCTGCCGAGGCCCTAACATACATTTATTGTTAAATTTGCAGAATTTCTGAGTCACAATTAAGGGCCTAGTGAGATCCACCTTTTCTCACTTTCTCAAACCAGGGAACAATACCTACTATAGTTTTTTAAGATTCACGACCGTGACATAAAAGAACTAGACGTTGGAAACAGGACATTCTTACAAGATTTCCCCGACCCAAGCTGCAGTTTTTAAGGCACAGAAAGCGACCTCAGCTGATTTTTGTTAGCAATGGGGATCAACCAAGTGGAGAGGACCCTTATGATTGCCGCTAAGGTGGCAGGAGTAGAGATGTGAAAAAAGTATCTATACTCTACTAATACCGATATTTTCTTTTCATATTTATTTACCAATACAGCCTGATGCCTGGCAAGTGGCCGCCAGTCTACTACCCCTTGCTTTATCAACGAGCATGGTCAACACAAACTAAGCTAAAGAAGCTTTTGTAGCGCTCAATGAATGCACTCAACTTGAGAGTGCCCCAAGCAAACTAAGTACCAAAGTATATGTGCGTTGTTTAAGAATATGAAGCAGGACATGGCATCAATTCTTCTGGTGCTTGTCAATAGTTATTAATATATATTGATAAAGTATATAACGACGAGTGTAGTTAAAAAATTATAGCCACCAGAATTAAATAATGGAAGTTTCTTAAGAAGTTGTATATCGAGAAAGCATATTTTAAACATTGTTTTAAAATATTAAATACCACTGTAAATTTCAGTGTTTAAATAAATAGGAAAATACAATTATGATGAAAAAGTTAAAATTATTATCAGATTAAAAAAAATAGGTCCAGATTACAATTTCGATACCTATACTTACTGTTATCGATACTTTTCTTTCGATACTATTACAGTATCAGATCAACACTCGTGGTCAACCATCAACCATATCAGTCGTGTAATAAAAACACTCACGGTCAAGCCATCAACCGAATCAGACGTATAATGAATACTCGCGGTCAAGCCATCAACCGAATCAGACGTGTAATGAATACTCGCGATCAAGCCATCAACCCAATAAGACATGTAATGAATACTCGCGGTCAAGCCATCAACCGAATCAGACGTATAATGAATACTCGCGGGCAAGCCATTAACCGAATCAGACGTATAATGAATACTCGCGGTCAAGCCACCAACCGAATCAGACGTGTAATGAATACTCGCAGTAAAGTCATGTGTCAAAATGGACCTGTGATAGGTTAGCGCAGTGAAAAAGTAGGCAGGTGAAATAGTCATTCCAAATTAATTTTCATCAGACATTATTTAAATGTTAACCACGATTAAAGTGTTTAGTTAATAAACCTTAATTATTTATTATTATTAGGGTTTTAAGGCCCAACGACACATTTAGGTTATTAGGGCCTTCAAATATATTAAAATCTAGTATAGTCCCCATAGGGGAGACACATAATAATTTACCTGCAGAATATACAGGCAAATACACAAAATAATAAATGATATAGATAATAGA
>CABFOV010003321.1:0-67516 GCA_902141375.1 Timema poppense | reverse complement strand
TATTTACCCCCTTCATGCACCAACGAGAACTTTAAACATACCCCTCTCCCAAATCTCTATCTATTCGTTGCGCAAACCACCCAATTAACGAATGAGCTGATATTAGTTTTAAACAAAGACAGATATTTTATTCACCAATATAAATCCATACACAAACCATGGTTTCCATGCTGATGTAAACAAAGATAAATTGTACAAATGAATCACTTCCCACACAAAGGTAAAAATGGAAAATTCGCTAGCAAAATTGATATTTATTTTTAGACTACTTTTACCGGCATCCTGATTCCCTAATCAATAAAATGAGTGTTCGCTTGTCAAAATTTGTTCATTGATTTCATCGTAATTTCTATTACTGGAAACGGGCTTATCAAATAATATATCTTAAGATATATGATACAAAGAGTGATAAAATGTTTTAGTGATATTGAGAGACTAAGTGTTTGATTGTGTGTGTGGTTAAGTGTGAAAATGAGAGTGTGAGTATGAGTGTGAGAAATTAGTGTGAGAAAATGATAGTGATTCTGAGAAAGTGAGTGTAAGAGATTTAAATTAGGTAGTTGAGAGAAATCTAGTGAGTGATTAATAGTGAGAGACCGTGTATGTGTTAGAGAGAGAAATACTGAAAGAAGTGAAAAAGAATGTGTGTATGTAAGGAGATAAAATGTGATTGAGAGAAAGTGTGTGTGAGAGAAAGTGAGAGAAATTGTGTGTGAGATAGAGAGTAACAGAATATGTTTGAAAAAATGCGTGATAAAATGTGTGTGTGAGAGAGAGAGCGGTAGAAATAGTATGTGCATGTGTGTGTGTCTATGTGCGAGAAAAAAAGAGTGTAAAATTTTGAGAGATATATTGTGGGAAATTTTGAGAGAAATATTGTGTAAAAGATAGAAAAAGTTTGAGGGCATGTGAGCGAAAGTTTGATAGAGAAAGTTAGAGAGGGAGAGATTAGTTTAGAGAGATAGAGTTAGAGCGTGGGCTTAAGAGAGCGAGTGTGTTTGAGAGAAAGAGCTTGAAACAGAAATTGAGAGATAGTGGGTTTGAGAGAGAGTTTTAAATTTAGAGAGTGAGATTGAGATAGAGAGTTTGAGTCAGAACATTTGAGAGAGTGAGATTGAGTTAAAGAGAGTTTGATTGAGAGCGTTTGAGCTAGAGAAAGTTTAAAAGAGAGGTTCAAGAGATAGAACGTTAGAGAAAGAGCGTTTGTGAGATAGAAAGCGTTTTAGAAAGCGAGAGTGGTTGAGAAAGAGAGAGATTAAGAGAGAGAGAGTATAATAAAAATAATGTGAAAGAAATTGTTTGATAAAGAGTATATATGAAGGTAGACACTGAGAGAGAAAAAGAGAAAAGGAGACAAAGTGTGAGAGAGAGAATATGAAAATATTATATTAGAGAGAGTGTTTTTATAGAGAGATTTTATATATAAATGTGTGTGTTTGTATGTATGTAAGGGAGAGAGTGTGATAGACTGTGTGAGAACTTGAGAGTCTGATAGAGAGAGAGAAAATGTGAAAATATAGATGTGGTACTAAAATATTAAGGTACTTTGAAATCTAATTTCCTCAAAATTAAATATCAACACGGAAACATAAGTGAACTTACTGTATTTGTAATAATCTGAAAAGATATACAGGGTACACAAAATATTACTTTTAAATATTATTTACCTAAAATTAAGCGGTAAAATTAAGACATCGCTTAACCTTTTTATACGTTTTGTGTTACTATTTGATAAAATGGTCATAAAAACACATTATTTTAATAAACTGAACATCANTTATTATTATTATTATTTAGCACCACGTCTTACTACCCGTTCGGGTTATACGCTTTAAGTACTAATTACGCTAATGGATTAGGAATTGGGAAAGTTGAATTAGAGGAAGTGAACCCACATTTTCGTAAAGGGAGAGTGGAAAACCATTTAGGCAAAACCACACCCAGCTCACCCGACCGAGATTCGAACCTCGATCTCCACGTCCTCAGCAGTCTAATCAAGTTATATATAACAAAAATGTTGAAATATAGTTCTATTGTAGTCGGTCGGAATGTCTCAGGGATAAATTAAATATAAAAAATATACTAATACATTTTCGTTATTTCGTACGGAATGTTCACGAATACTATTTAAAAAAAATTGATAATGGTTTTTCAAATCATAATTTAAAATTAATAAAACATTTAAATTGGCTTAGTATTTCTTATCAAATTTGGTTAGTTTTGATGTTTTAAAATAAACCTTCAAAGCACTTAGGTTTTATTATCCAAGATACTGCATGAATTACTTTAAATCGCAAAAGACTAGGTTACCTGTTAGCATTTAGTCGTTACATTTTAAATGATTACTAGACAATTTTGTTGCTTGGTTAAATTTGGGCAAACCTACACTATTGAAAGATACCAAGTCTTGTTTTTATCATAGGTTTTTATCCTCAGGTTCTTCTGGTATAATTGGCAAGTTTTAGTGAAGTCAAGTTAAAATGTACGCCAGATGTAAAAAGGGAGTGTTTCCTATATTATTTCCCACATCCCTTAACTATATGTTGTTACATTTCCTCTAAAATACTTATTTACAAACCCTTACACATTAGCGAGATTTTAATGTGCATGATACAGATAGATAGCAAACTGCACTGAACAAACAAAAGTATTAGTTATTTAAGAAAACACTCTATAATCTGTGGTTCGTACACTCTTCTAGTTTGTAAATCTAGCCCTTCTACTAATATAAGTTTTACCCCACTGTATTAATCATTAAAGTAAAATAGCTAAAAAGAAATTCACTCTAGAGTCTTTATAGTTGTGCATTAGAGAGTTTTATTTTCATTCATTAATTTTGACTGCTGCGCTCAATAATTATTTACAGGATTAGAGGTTAAAAGGATAGTTAAAGGAAATTCACACCATCTAGTGTAACGAGGAAATGGGAAAAGCACTTTGATAAATAGCATGTGTCAAAACCCAACCCATTCACCCATCCAAAACTCAAACTTTGACCTCGACTTCGCTATACATTATTTCTATTACTTTTATGACGTCACAGACTAAGTACACGTCATTACGTATAGTTGAGGAACAAGAGACCAAGATAGCGTCCTTTAGAAGTTTTAAAAAAAAATATTATTCAGTGTTTACAGGCCAGGTATCTTACAAAGTTTAAATCCGGGCCATTTTACCACATAATTTTGACTTTACTTTTGCAATTAAAATATGAATTTCCTTTTTAAGATTATAAAACATATTTTGGCTCTTAATTTAATTGAAATTTAACTACCCCCAGTTTCATTGGTTCCGCCCCAGGTATATTACACCCCCAGCACCCTCCCCCACTGGACCTTCCACAGTGTCCGGAACTTCCCTCCCGAGACCACCAAGCGTCCAGCAGAGGTGGGCACCCCCATATCTACCACCTGAGGAGGTGCCCTATTGTAGTTGGTGCCCCTCCTAATTTCTAGCCACCACACTTCTGTTCCCACCCTTCCTTCCACCCTTGGCAATTGAATTTTCTAATATACCCGCTACCTAGTTTCCGCTACCCTAATATAGCTATTCTAACTAGTAAACAAAGCTAAACCAATCTAACTTAACTACTTTATTCCCATTTCTGCCGGGGAAGTCCGTCACCCCGATAGTACCAGAGGGCTGCAGGGCAGCTTCATTTCTCCATCTTGGCTCTGAAGGCCCAGAAACCACAATCCACTTCTCTTGTTTCCAAGTTGGTGGGTCATACGGTGCAGGGAACCCTTCAGATTTCATATTTACTCCACTAACTTTTGTTTATACGACTGGAAAACTGTCCTTAAGATCACAAGGGTATCCCCTGTGTTCCTCCAGACAGTCAGTTGCACTGGAATTCAGCTACTAGGGCTCGTGCTTGCTCCTCCCACCACCTATTTTTTTTTATCCTGGCAAGGATTGTTTAATCTTATCTCCCTTTAACAATCCTTTTTTTCTCTACTCACTCCCTGCTGAAACCACACTAGTATCCGTGTCAGTCCCGCCCTCCATGTCACTGTAATTTTCTTTGTCACTGTCATTGTCAACGTTTCGTCTTGTTTGTCCCTGTGCCTCTTTAAGTCTATGTAGGTGGTCTTTGCTCTATATATGACACTTACAGTGCAATCTGGTCCAAGAATTTTCAATAGATTGGTTCCCTGAGTATTTCGCCTACTAATCTTCCATTTATCGCTTTCTGGTAGTTTATTCTTTATTCTAGTGTAAGGACGCACTCAAGCACCACATGTTCCGGGGTTACCTCCTCACCACATTCACAATTCCCGACTCTATTAATCCCATCTTCCTGATAAATGCCGGGTAAGTTCTCTTCCCCGTGATGATGTGGAAAACACCCCGACATGGCTGGAGGTACTTATTCTCTAGTCTTTCAACCCCGTTAGGGAACAATTAATAAGTCTTCTACCTGTCCCACTTCTCCACCAGCGTCTCTGCCACTCACCCAACAGAGCAATTTCCACCTCTCCAAATGTTGCCACATTGGATGTGGTAAAGAGTCTTACCTTCTCCACGTTTCCCTTTTTTATTTAGTACGCCACACCTTTCTTTCTTATAAGGCGGTACAACGGCCATACACCTAAAGCCACACACAGTGCATCCGTTGCTACAGTCGAGTAGGCTCACGTCAGCCTCAGTAAAATGTTCCTCTGTAGACCTTGAATAAAATTAGCCGGAACAACATTGGTTAGTCTATGAGCCCAGGTGCACGTTTCATAGTTCACAATGGAGAGAAGGATTGTCTGATGTTTTGTTCTTACTATCAACATAGGCAGATAAAGCTTTCTCTGCCCCATTCTTATAATTTTTTTCATCACTGACTGAATTTTACCCATCACTTCCTTCATGCGAACCATGAAGATTCTGTTCTCATCAAGGGTCCCTCCCAGGTACCTGACCATATGACTTCTTCTTATAGATTTTCTAATTACCTTTATGGTCGGTTCCTTAGCCAATCTAGCCTTTAAGAGCATGTAGGTCGTCTTCGCCTGTGCCATTTTTAACTTGACACTTTTAAACCAGGTGTAAAGTTCTTCAAGCACCTGGTTACTTTTTTCCTCTAAGTTCCTTCTAGAATACCCTATTACTATTAGAAGGTTGCCTGAGAAGGTGACAACACCCTTCATCTCCGGTATCTCCTCCAAGTACAACACTGGTTCCAGGCTGACATCCCAAAAGATCGGGCCACATATCAATCCTTTGGGACATCCCAACGTCAGTAGCTTTTAACCCTGTTTCCTTGACATCCTAGAGTGGAATATTTGTTACGACAGTAATACTTAAAACTCCTATACAGGTGTCCCGGACACTGAATCTCTCTTAATTTGTCAAACATTGCTTGCCACCAGAGGTTGTCAAATGTACCTGAGATGTCCAAGAATATTATTATGACGTATTTACCGGCTGCCGAGTCAATCAGTTCCATTGCTATGCAGATTGCGTCCTTTGTTGACCTGCTGCTTTAGAAGCCATACTGCTGCTGATGCATGCCAATGACTGTTTTTTGTCTCAGTAATATTTCACACAATATATTATCCTGCAACTTGCCTGACGTATTCAACTGGCTGAAGGGTCTGTATGACTTCGGAATTAGCAGGTCTTTATCCTCCCCCTTTCTTAGCACGATTACCTCACTCTGTTTCCAGATATTCGGAATTATGCCTTGAGCGAGGCATTCGCTTAGCAGTCCTGCAAGGAAAGAAGTAATACGGCCAGGCGTCTTCTCCAACACCTCGAACTTTATCCCTTCAGGTCCACGCTAATTTTTCTTACCCATCAGAGCAATGTTCCTGATTACCTTCTCCCAACTAACAGGTAACACCTCTTCCTGGTTTACATACTCATCATTCTCCATCCTCTCCCTCAACCTTTGTTACTCTTCAGTATCTTCTGTCACCTCATCATCTGGCAACGATGTCTCCACTAGAAGACCGCAGGTTCCTCCCAGCTGGTCGGGGTACTTCCATCATTCTTAGATAGCATGGTTATCATGGCTGGGGGCCATAAATTCCCGGAGGCTATCTTGAACCGCACCTACCAAGGTCCCCTCTGTAGCTTCTCCTGGACATACTCTACCGACATATCCTCTTCTCCTAAAACAACCCATCCTCAAACTCCCTCTTCCTCTACCTGTATATATTTAACAGCACAACCCGACCAGCTGGGTCTTGACAACTCTGATATCTCCTAAGAGTTATCCTTGCTCTTGCTCGGAGACTCTGCAGTCTGCCATTCCATGGCTTATTACCAAACTTGGTTTCACCTTTCACCACAGGTATAGAATTTATCATTGCATTCTGCAGAGCCCACGTCAGCTATTTGGCCTTCTTGTTGACATTTTAGCCTTGTTCCACTGGGCTGGTAAAGGCAGTAACAGTTCTCCCCCCAGCTTCTCCCAATTTGCTTCGATCATGTTGTATATCCTTCTTTTACATTCCCTATTTCCATCACCCAGCCTCACCGCAGCAAAGCCAAAGTCGATCAGGCAATGATCACTTACCATAACGTTGTCCACAACCTTCCAACCTTCCAACATGTCCATGGTCTCGGCGTTATACAAAGTGACGTCAATGTTGGAAGAAGCCCCAAGTCTTCCCTGATATGTAGGGAGATTATTTGGTTGTTTGCAACCTCAAGCCCATGACCATAGATGAACTCCTCCAAAGCACGCCCCTTCTGCAGGGGGGATGTACAACCACGTTCTATTTATCTTTCCCGATCGCCCCAAGACTATGCCACATGGGAGATTTAGCATTAGCTTCAGCGATAATAATTATGAATGTCACATTTGCATATGTCATACGTATTATCTCCAGCTGGTTGAGATATGGCTCAATTAAATGCCTAAATTGAAAATATAGGTTTGCCACTATACACCTGCCTGAGCTAGTTCCCAGTTCTACGCATGTTACCCACTGGATACAGAGCTGTTCAATCTTAGTGTAATTATATTGGTTTGGATTACAATATTATTATTATTAGCACCACGTCTTACTACCCGTTCGGGTTATACGCATGGATTACTATAAATTATGTAAAAAGTCATGGATGAAGGTAATTTTTCTTTAAAGTAATATATGTAGAGTATCCTTTTAAGATTCATCCATGAAGAAACACGCGCTTCTCAGAAATAATATGAAAAGAATTTCACCACTAAAATATATTTTTTATACCATCTTTCCTGTTAAAAGAGCAACTGCGTTGGTTCCTGTTAAAAGGAACAACTTCGTAGTATTTGACAGAAAACGCCAATCCCCTATACCAATAAGAAGCTAGCCTTCACAAAACCTGTCGCCAGGACTCTTTCTATTAGTTAGATTTTACACTGTTGATGAGGGGAGAAAAAGGCAAGGGGTATGTTATATATAAACCGTTGTGCGTATGTTTAAGGCATCTATCCCGCCCACGCACAAGCCTGTCAGAGCCACACACTGGCAGTCACAGTATAAAATAACTTACATTAATATCACAAGTGTGCATTGATATAAAACATTTAATTGGAATATGTATACGTAATTAACAGCTTTTATTTAAATAAACCGTGTGTGAATAAACAGCCATCAACAGTTCCCTTTCTTCAATTTTATTAATATACCGATTTAATTAGTGCTCGAACACAGAGCTATAGACAGATGGTTAAACGGTATATTTTCCGTACAGTGATGATAGGCGCTCGATCACGGAGCTATAGACAACCTAAACATCATCACAGCATTCTTATATCAGGGAATTAATCCGTATTGTTTGAATCGACGCCAGAAGGGGGGTGATTGATTACATAGTGTTACAATTGACGCCCAAAGCGTGGCTCCATTAATTCAATAGTCTTACATTAGTTACGGCGATTTCCTTGTTAAATGCCACTATTGCTCTCATGGGAGCTTCACCACTAACAACAAATCTAGTGACCACCGGCATATGCGGAACTTTACCTCTCAAGTTATTGGGTTCTTGAAGACACGAAACATCGAGTCTCACTTCCATAAGTATTGTGTAACATATTTGTATCAGCAAACATATTATAATGATTTTATGATTTGGTTAAGAGATGGAAAATAAATTTTTATATGTGTCACACTAGATGCAATTCTTTCCTCGCCATCAGCATTATATTGCTAGTTTTACAAGTGCTCACAAAGTGTATGGACGTTATTAACTAAAGTGGTAAACATTTATTCTATCACGCTAGAAATCAGCTATGTGTGAAACAGTTAGATAAACACAAACAATATAACCTATCAAGGTTGAAATATATGGGCTGTATAGTAAACACCATTATACAAATTAAATGATGTTTACTTTGTTACTTAAAAAAAGGAACTTGAATAGAGTATAGGTTTAAAATGGAAGTATCTTATTTAAAAATAAAGGTACTATCAGATACCAATAATAAATATTACCATTAGTAATAAAGATACTGGTATTGTTCAGTTAGATAAATTTATTGCAACTAATATTTACTTTGGGTGTGATAAATATTGCAAAACATTAAATATTTTTTGATGAAATGTTAAAAATGTCATATTTGTATTTGTACAATTCAACAGTTTCTAGGTGGAAAATATTTTAATTGGCCTTTTATACGTTTTAACTAGGGCAAATATATATATAAAATTGATATTATTTTAGTATTTTATTGAACACACTATGTTCTTCAATAATAAATTTTAAAATCTCATTTTAAGGCTTATCAATAATTTATTATCCTAGTTCATATCAGAATACTAATTTTAAAGGAGAATTACATTATTAAGTTCTAATATTTAATTTCTCTAAACTTCTCTATTATATAAATGTTTTGTAAATTCTTTAACGTAGCTTGTATTTTATTTATATATTTGAGGTAGTTAACATACACATTTTGAAGTGACTGATTATATCAGCACATGGGCATTTCTATGAGCGAAGGTGAAATGGCCTACCAATTTTTCTGGGATTTCGTTAGGTATCTTTTACATACCACAATTAAAATTAGACCGACAGCTTTGTTTCCCCTCAGCGTACAACCTTAATGGGTAGTAAGACGCAGTGATAAGAAACATCCCGGGAGAAGGAAGTTGTGCCACGGATTTTTACAGATCAAGAAAAATTTATCGACCCCATCCTGGGTATGAGCCCACGAACAGTGAACATAGCCTATAAAATAATTACTTAAAAGTAGTTTTCTTGATAATACACACCCAGTTAAATGTTTCAATATTTTTTAATACATATTTTTAAAATAGGGCTAAAACACTTGTGGTTACACTTCGGGTCTCCCCCAACTATCCACAATGATCTAAGCCCACGCTAGGCTTGAACTATATTCCGGATTCGGCAACGTGGAGGTCAAAGCTCGATTCTCGGACAGGTGCTAAGTGAGTGGTTTTAACACATGAGATATTTCAAAGAGAGTGTAAAGACTGAGGGGGTAAATGGGCCGGTTGCTAAATAATAATAATATGTCAAATTGTCTTACCAGTCCCCATTCCACAATAATTGGGTGGAATTTCCTATACATCTTCTCAGTTTTTTGAATAGTTGTTTAATAACCATGGAGTTGAGCGTAGTAGTAAAAATAAATATTAAAAGTAAATAGTAGAAACACAAATATTTCGTGACATCACGATTATATATATTTTCTGACTATTATTTTAAAGGAATAAATTGACAGCCATATAATAAGTTGCTGTTCTACATATATTTTTAATCACTAGCTATCAAATTTGAAATACATACGAGTACAAATAGGAGCTTAAACGATGGGGTTTTTCATTATCGTAAAGGGGGAGTGTTGTCAAAATATCAAAAGTAATTTTTAACATCCCTGGATATTTAAGGCAATATAGATCAAAAAATATTATTTTACGCCCTTCATGTTTTAAGGGGCATATTTTTTGCACGTTTTATCATGTTTTAGGATTATAAAGTTTTCAAAGACATTAAAATAAAAGTTTCAAAATTTACATGTTGCTACTTAAAGTAGAAAAGTGAGAAAGATAAATATTGGAATATCGCCATTTAAATATTCTCCACACTCATAAGTTAGTGGTAAAAGACAGTTTAATAATATTTCTAATACGATTTTCCACTCAACTTATTATATTTCAGGAATTCAATGATAAACTAAACAACCTGAATTGCCTGTAGACTAAATGTCAAGGCAATTCAGTTTTGTTTTTTTCGTTCCGGGTATTTTACAAAATCCACTCTTAATATCCGTTTTTTGAAAAGGCGAATAGTTTTGTTTTTCTAGATTATTCCTCATGTATACTTTCCTCATAAATGTAATTTAATTTCTTGTGTTGGTGTGAATGATTTGAGGCCCTGGCCCTGGCCCACATTATCGGAATACCGGATGCCTAAGACCTCAAGCCCATATTCGCATGACAGCTTTGAGTAGGCCAGTCGATATCCATTAGGTGTTAGAACAACGTTATCTTTGGATAGGGAAATACAAATAATAATTACTTCGTTTAAAAATAAAAATATCAAATATGTGAGACAAAAGAATTTATATTTTAAACTACTAAGCAACCAAATATTGTAAAAAACATTTTTGTAGATTACTTGTATAATTTTTATTGATCATTAAAATACAAAACTTGTTGAGGATATATAGCCTAGTTTCAAATAGGGGAAGTGAATTCAACCTTAGAATTTACTCCAAAATTGTTTTACCTATACTAAAAAATTTAAAAATATCAACTTCTATCGCGTCGATAAAACCGTTGATGTATTTTTCCAGCCTCCTTGGTGTGGCTTCGTTTACAATTGTTAAACATGGTTTCATAGCAATGGTTGCCGTTATAGGTTTAGAAATGTATGGCATTTACGTTTACCTATCAATCAACCATTGTAATTTAGTCAACACGACTTTATTATGGGAAACTATCACGTATCTAGCGGCCAATATTATTTGGATCTATTTTTCAAACTTTGTTTTCCGTCGATAAATAGATTTGTTGATTTATAAAAGATGCTCTCTTGGTGAAGTATTACCTAACTATCCTTGTTTCTACAGTAAAATATTCTGGTTAAACGTTATAATTTGTATCATTGTACCTTTACCGCTTATAAACTATATAAGTACTTTAAATTACAGTTATATTTCCAATTGACAAGGATTTGCCAAATATTGCCAGGCATTATCGGACATTTTGGTCCAATGTATTGGATTCCAATTTATTATTTTGGTTATCTTAATTGGACTGAAGTGTCCTGCACTGATTTAAAATATAGTTCTTATAATTACATATCCTCAATCTAAAGAAGCTTCTTCTGAAGACGAGATAAACACCATATCGAGGATGAGTGAGGAATTTCAAATTCCATTGTAATATGATTTGAGGATCCTTGCGAAAGAAATCGTTAGATTACGTAAACTGCATGAAGAAATATGTGATATATCTGGAATTAAAAAACAACGTGTTTTCAACAGAACTTCTTATTAGCGAGTTTATTTTATTGGGATCACAGATATGGTGTATGCTTTCAATTTTCAATATACCATTATGAAGGTGGGACTTCTTAAATAATAAAATGAGTTTAAATATTTATGAACAATTTTAACTATCAATAAATATATTAGAATGAGAACTAGGAAAATAGTACAGACAGGAAATTCAGGTTATTACTCGGTCAATAAGTTTTTGACATCTCACCGGTTGTCAAGTAATGTAGAACTTAGAATATACACAACAATAATTTTACTGGTGGCTATCTATGGGTGTGAAACGTTGTCTCTCAACTTTCATGAAGAAAACCAAATTAGGGCAATTAAAAACAAGGTAAATTAGGAAGCTATTTTATACTAAAAGGGATGAGGTTACTGAGGATTGAAGGAGGTTATATAATGATGAGTCACATAACCTATAGGCCTACTCATCACAAGAAAGTGTTAGGACCGTCAAGTCTCGTGGATTAGGGTGGGCAGGACATGCAGCGTGAATGGGAGAATCTAGAACCATATTCAG
The DNA here is from genome assembly GCA_902141375.1 of Timema poppense. Classification (NCBI taxonomy): domain Eukaryota; kingdom Metazoa; phylum Arthropoda; class Insecta; order Phasmatodea; family Timematidae; genus Timema; species Timema poppense. Next base: position 55,550 of record CABFOV010003321.1, on the reverse strand, counting down.
GGTATTGACTGGCAAACCCAATGGAAAGAGACCATTGGGAAGACCTAGACGCAGATGGAAGGATAACATTGGAATGAACGTGAAAGAGAGAGGGTGCAATAAGGTGGACTGGATAGAACTAGGTCAAAGTAGGAATAGGTGGCCTACATTTGCAAGTGCAGCCGGCAGTAAACTTTCAATTTCCTAATGACATAGAGTAAATAATTAAGAAAGTGATGGATTCTTGCAGAACTTAACTAAAGACACAGTAATCCTATTTTTTGGAAGCTCTAATTCAAATCACGTCATTGTATATGTTTCAAATTATAATTTTAAATAAAGTTATCTACAACAATTTTTTTATTAAATAAAATCAATTTCATAGAAAGGTCTCACATGAATTGAATGCTAGTGTTGAAATCTAACTTGTTGTTTGTATAATTTACTTCTGTGTATTACGTTTGTAGTTTGTGTTCACAAAAGGGAAGATTAATCTGCCTTTTAATAATTTTTTTTAATCGTTGATGGTCTAGAATACACAATATCATGAGAATACATAATAAATATAATGAAAATGGTTTAATTTCATTAATATACCTTCGAACAAATATGGTTGTTATTTGTTTTATAAAAAGATTAATAGACTATTCTATCATTCGTGCTATTAGTGAACTCCAAATCATACTAGCATATATAATACCAAATCATGTTAGGGTTATGAAATCTTGGTCAGAACCAGATTCAAATCCTCAAAGTCTTCTAGCAGCCCTTGAGGTAAAATTATTCTAGTCAAGTATTTTTTATTGTGATTAAACTGTTTATGTGACTTTTATTTAACACCAACGTAGCAACCAACATAACACGTTTGTTTGGTTTAGGCATGTTGAAAGGATGAGTGTGGATCGAGTGACGAACCAAATATATATATATATAAAGTTAAGAGTGTGTGGAACAAAAGGAAAGGTTGGGCCACGTAATAAGTGATTAAATGTTGCAGACGAATGTGTGTTAGAGAAAGACATTAGGAGTTTTAAAAGTAAGAGAGCTTGCATGTCACACTGTATGGATATTGAAGCGAAGGGAGTATGCAAGGATGGGGAAGTGTTGAGAAAGTTACTGATGATGGATTAATTACGGAGTAGATTTTAGAATTATGCACAGGTTCTTGCCTACCTCGTAGGATGGCATTATGTATGTATGTATGTATGTATGTATATGTGTGTATGTGTATGTATATATTTATGTATGTGTCTATGTATGTGAGCATGTATGTGTGTATATGTGTGTGCTATGTATGTTTGCATTTATGCTTATATGCCTGTATGCATGTATGTATATATGTATATCTGTATTTATTTATGTATGCATATATGTGTGTATGTATGTATGGATGTGTGGGTAATATGTGTGTATGTGTGTATATGTGAATGTGTGAGTATTGTGAATATATGTATGTATGTATATATGCATGTATATACGTGTATTTGTGTGTATGCATGTATATATGTATTTATATATGTATGTATGAGTGTATGTATGTATGTATGTATGTATGTATGTGTGTATGCATGTATATAATTGTATTTGTATGTATGTATATATGTATTTATTTATGTGTGTATGTATGTATGTGTGTATGTATATGTGTGTATGTGTCTATGTATGTGAGCATGTATGTGTGTATGAGTGTATGTATGTGTGTATGCATGTATATAATTGTATTTGTATGTATATATGTATGTATTTATTTATGTATGTGTCTATGTATGTGAGCATGTATGTGTGTATGTATGTATGTATGTGTGTTTTTTTTGTGAGGAGGAAAAATCTTTCAAAGACACCGCTCATTTGAAAGTGTGATGGTCGGTAGTGTGGGATTTCCACCCACTAAAAAACCTCCTCTCCTCTTTCCCCGCACATAATTGCCTGGGAAGACTTGAGTCGGAACCGCGTTAGAATTACTTCAAACCAGTCCGTGTTGCGTCGTGAGACGTCCACTCCTGTTTCACTGGTCTCTCTCTGAGGTATTTTCTTTAAGGAGGCGCTGCGCTTAGGCAGCGATTTCCTTCCAATTTTCTTCCCGCTGTAGCATATGGATCACTAGGCTCGTAGGATCGAGAGTTTTGCCTATGGTTGTTTCGGTTTTGGCTCTACAGTTCTTCCAGCACTCGCACTCAAAAAACGTGTGCTCGTCGTCGTCGATTTTGTCCAGGCAGTACTTGCACCTCGGAGTGTGGTGCAAGCCCATTTTATGTAGATATGCGTTAAACGAGCCTTGTCCCGCCAGCAGTTGGGTTAGAAAAAGTCTGTTTCGCCGTGGTTTCGAGTGATCCAAACTTTGATGTTCGGGATAGGCGAGCTGTCCATCTGCCCTTGTCGCAGGCCTTCCATCTGTTTTCCCATTCTTTCTGCGTTTCCGCCCTCACTCCTGCTCTGGCCTTGGTCGTGTTGTCGCCTCTAATTTTGAGGTTATATAGTTTTACTCTCTTCGATGCTAGTAGGTCGATAGGTGGCGCCCCCGCTAAAACCAGTACGGCTGCTTCGGAGACCATGCGGTAGGCACAGGTCACCCTCAGAGCCCCTCGCCGTTGTACTGACGCTATCTTACGCCAATAGGTTTTTTGTTTCAGGATATCTGCCCATATTTCCGCTCCATAGAGCAGTATTGAGTGGAGTACTTCCAGAAGAACTCTTCTCTTTTTAGTTCGTGGACCCATTGTGTTGGCCATGACTCTCGATAGGCTGGACACCGTCTTACTGGCTTTTAAGCATGCCCTTTCTAGGTGTTCACGAAAGGACAGCTTTTCGTCTATAATCACTCCCAGATAGCGCAGTGCCCTTGTTGACGTCAATGTTGTCGCGCCAATGTCTATGTTAAAGGGTTTAGGAAACCATCTCTGACGCGTCAGCACAACCATCTCCGTTTTTTGTTTGGCTAGTTTTAACTGGTGTTCCTCAAGCTAGGTTTCGACAGCGTCAATGGTCGACCGGACCAGGAGCTCAGCCTCCTCAACGCTGTCCACCACTACAATTGCCGCAACGTCATCAGCGAAACCCGTTAGCTGTACTTGCCTCGGTAAGGGAAACTCCAGTAGTTCATCGTAATTTGCGTTCCATAGGTCTGGGACCAAGACCGAACCCTGTGGTACGCCAGCCGTTATCGGGTATTCTTGGGGGCCTTCTGTGGTTTTGACAATTAACGTTCTTACGTCAAGATAATCCTCAATTATGGCCAAGTTCTCTTTTTTTATGTGCTCCAGTGCACCCAGGATGTCAACCCATCTCGCGCTGTTTAAAGCGTTTCTTACGTCAAGCGTGAGGAGGATGCAGACTTTGCGTGATTTAAGGTTACCAGACCACGCTTCGGCTATAATCCCCATGAACTTCTTAACCGCGCCGATCGTCGATCGGCCCTTTCGAAAGCCGTGTTGATTTTCGGCGAAGCCACCGACGCGGTCGATGTCATTTTGAAGTCTCGCCTGTATCAGCTTTTTGAGCAATTTACCAGCGATGTCTAGCATGCAGAGTGGCCTATAAGACGAAGGTGTTAAGGGGGTCCCTTCCCTTTATCAAGGAGGACCAGTCTCTGGCGCTTCCAGATGGTAGCAAACGTACCGGTTGCAAGGCACGCGTTATATGCATTCAGCAGTAGATCTGGGAATTCCTGGGCTATGCTCTTAATCACTGACGTTGGAATGCCGTCGGGTCCGGGTGCCTTCCCTGTTTTGAGGGTCCTAGCTGCATCCTACAGCTCCTTGACTGGGAAATATGAAATTTCACCACTGTTTGCATAGTGCCTTTTTTCTCATGGCGAGTGTTTTGGAAACAGCTCCGCTACAATGCTCTTCATTATGTCCGAGGGTTTTTGCTGCTTCTGGTGAAGCCTTCCCGAGTTTTTTAACTACAATTTGATAGGCTTTGCCCCATACATCCTGTTCAAGATCATTGCAGAATTCCTTCCACAATGTCAGTTTGCTTGCCTTAATGGTATTATTCAGTTCCTTTTTAGGCCTTTTTGTACTCGCTAGAGTATAAGGCATGGTCAAGGGCGAGCTTAGTGGCTCTCGTTGCTCGATGATGAAGTTCAAGACATCTCTTCCTGAGCGCCACGATTTCTGGTGTCCACCAATATACCGGCCTGTGAGAGCCCTGATTTTTCAGACGCGGCATGGAAGCGTCACAAGAGGTGGTAATGGCCTTCATCGTTATCAGCACCATTTTATCCGTCTCGCTACTAGTGTTGAGAATCGGGTGGCATTTAAGAGTTGACCAGCTTTGCGAAAGGGACGCTCGTAGAGCTTCCAAGTTGAGCCTTTTAGCATTCCACCTCCGTTCATCAAGGCCTTTTTGCATTGCTGGAGTGGAAGGCACTTCAACACTGAATGTAATGTGTTGATGATCGCTACCACTATATTCTTCCAAGACTCTCCAGTTCTTGATCCGGCTGGCCATTCTTGGGGTCCCCAGTGAGATGTCAAGAATAGACTCGTGGTACCCCGGTCTTCTGAAGGTTGAGGTGTTTCCAGTGTTCAGGACTGTAAGGTCAAGACTTGCAGCAAAGTCTGCGACTTTGTGTTTCCTCTGGTTTCTGAGAAATATGCTCCCCATTCGGCAGATTTAGCGTTGAAGTCGCCAGCAACGATGACTTTGCCATTGAAATCGCAAATAGCGTCTTCGATGCTAGCCAGCTGTTGGCGGAACACACTAATCCCTTCCTTAGGTGAAAGGTAGACGCTCACGAAGTAGGTCACGGAGGTTTTTATCAAGACAAAACCTTCACCGCAACCCCTGTTGCTGGTGGTTACCTTGTTTGGATTTACAGTCCAGATCGTCGCAGTGTTGGTTTTATCCGTGAACCATATCCTATCTTGGAGGTTTGAGTGTTGCTCGCAGATGATGCAGACGTCAATCTTGTCTTCGAAGACACGCTGACGTAGTAGGTTCTGCGCAAGAACGCACCTGTTCAAATTTCCTTGGTGTACGCGCGTCATTTCTGCGATCTTGTAGCTTCAGCTAGTGCAACACGAAATGCCTTACAGGCCCCCAAACCTGATATGTGGCACAGGCCGTCTTTAGCATCTTTGTCCGGTGTGCACACAAAGCATTTTGGCTGCTCAGCACAGTCTGCGGACTTATGGCTCTCTCCGCCACATTTGTAACACGATTTGCTTCTGTCTGGGCCCTTGCAGTTGCGCGCATGGTGCCCGTATCCAATACATTTGAAGCACCGTCTCACTCTTACAACTGGGCGGATGCGACAGTTAACCCAGCCGACTTTAATGCGAGCCGTTTCTAAAATTTTACTAGAACTTTTTTCGTCTATTTCACAAAACGCTGCTCGTTGTCCTCACGGAGTGATCTTTGTAAGATTGACACGTCTTATCTCCACGCTCTGTTTGAGGTCACGAAGGAGGGCCTCGCGAATGTAATCTACAGAGGTAACTCCATCGACGTCACGGATTTCGATTGTCGTCGTTGGTATAATGGCTTTGACGGTACCGATGTTCGATACTTGACCGCCTCAGTAAAAACGGAACTATCTCCAGTCTTGTGGCCCATTTACGCCACCATTCTTTGTTTGTTTGATAGACTTTATGTCCACGCCAGTCGTTGTGTTGCTCACTTTGGTTTTGATCTCCTTGAGGAGGTCCGCATATGTTCGCCCTTCGACTGGTTGGACGAGGACAGCCTTTGTTCGTGGTTTCTTCTTCGTTTTTCCGTGACTGTTTAGGTTGGAGCCATAATTCGTCTGTGGCTTTCGCGCTTCACTTGTTGTAGCCGCTACGCGTGAGTTATTTGCTTCTTCTTATGTCTCCGAGACACTTCAATCCAAGTAGCTTCCTTTGCTGGTATGTATGTGTGTATGCATGTATATAATTGTATTTGTATGTATATATGTATTTATTTATGTGTGTATGTATTTATGTATGTATGTATATGTGTGTACGTGTCTATGTATGTGAGCATGTATGTGTGTATGAGTGTATGCATGTATGTATGTGTGTATGCATGTATATAATTGTATTTGTATGTATATATGTAATTATTTATGTATGTGTCTATGTATGTGAGAATGTATGTGTGTATGAGTGTATGTATGTATGTATGTATGTATGTATGTATGTGTGTATGCATATATACAATTGTATTTGTATGTATACATGTATGTATATATGTATGTATGTGTGTATATATGTATTTATTTATGTATGTATGTGTGTATGTATGTATGCATATATGTTACGTAACACTGGTAGAATTATCCAGCATGGCCCTGGCAAATATATTACGTGGCTAACCTTGGCATCGCTTTCTCTGTTTCAAACATCATAAAACAACATCATTTTATTTATTCCGAATAAGTATTGAATTGATTTAAAAATCCAAACTTATAATTTAAAATTAAGGCTTCGAATTTTACATGGCCGTGCATAAGGGCTACTATTTTAAAATTTCATACCTCTATTTGCGGTAAATATAGCTCAATCCTCATGACAGACAGACACACAAGCACTTTATTTTATTAATAAGCTATTAACTATATCTTTATATTTTCTAATAAAATTGAAAGAGAGCTTATAGCCCAAAAGGGTAGTAAGACGTAATGTTACAAAAATAAAAGATAAAGGTTTTATAAAATGTATTTCATTTGGTTTCTTATTTGCGTTATAGATGTATATATATATATATATATATATATTCATATACAATTTTAGAAATCGCAAATAATAAACCAAATAAAATAAATTTTATAAAGCCTCTATACATATATGATTAAATATACACCATTTAGATACATCCCCATGCTTTGTTTCAGTTAAAGATCTTCTCTCAGCAGATTCTGCACCGCAAGATACGGTTCACTGCCTGCGGGTTCTTTGTTTTGGACTTCAGTCTTCTGCATACAGTATGGATATTTCTCTATAACAATAGCTTGTAATGTTGATTTGTGTTTCGTTTCCTTATAATAATACAGTGCATTTTAGCACCAGGGTTAGTTAGTTAGTTAGTTCTATTCATACACTTTGGTGACTACGTAGGCTCATCTCCTCTGATTTTCCCGTGATGTAGAGGTTGAGGTTCGTTTCTAACCGGGAGTTTTTATTTTCCCTAATATTATATTACTATTCTTCCCATGTAAATGTGGGTTTGTCTAATTTAAATTCTACCCTCCTTATGCATTTACCATTAGTGATTCAATTTATGGTTCATAATTTTTTATAGCAACCGGATTCCATGGTATTCACGTAATTATTGGTACTACATTAATCTTAAATGGCTTAATCCGACATTTCTTCTTTCATTTTTCATCTAATCACCACTTTGGATTTGAAGCCGTCGCATGATATTGACATTTCGTAGATTTTTGATTATTTTTATACATCTCACTATACTGGTGAGGTAGTTAACTACTTATTTAATATAATCAATAGATTTAACTTCCAATTAAAAGCTCTAAGTCAATTAGATTAAGTAATTAAAACAATTATTATTTCATCTATTTCTATTATAATCATTATAAATTTAATTATAATAATTATTAACATTATCTAAAAAAAATAATTTAATGATCGATAAATAAGATCACCATTCGAGTGTGGTTTCGACCCAAAAAGATCTGCTCGATTACCTTTTTCATTACGATTCTTCCTAATTGCTGTTCTTTTCCATATTTCCGATGTAGAAATTGCTTTAATTTTACCATTATTCATTACTATAAATTGATCTATATTAATTCAAGCGTTCTCAACCATATTAATATGTTTAATAATTTTAATTATAGGACTATACTACGAATGATTACAAGGAATATTAGAGTGAGCAGAATATTGACATCAAGATTATAGTTAATTATAACATTTGGATTGCATTCAATAAGTATTGAATTTATAAATTTATCTTATAATATGAAGTGATAAATCACAATTAGTTTCGACCTAACTCAAGATATTAATTTATCCTTATTTTATTAATTGAAACCAAAATAAGAGGTGTATCATTGTTAATGATAATATTGAATTAATATTCCAATTAAGGAAGATTGGTGATCAAATCAGAGATGCTAACTCTTTATTTAGATATGGATAACTTAGACGTGGGTAAAAATAAATTAAGTATAATTAAATAATATCCTCGCTTTTCAAAGTTATTAATAACAATATTTTAACCATGTTTTATCGAAAGTAATTTATATAAAAATTTTATTATTCTGGTTCATTGACAACAAATATGAAAATATAATTTTAATACTTATTTTAAATTTATTCAATTCAAATATCGATTTCAAAATAACCCTTAAACAAGAGAGTTTATATCAAAGAAACCTGTTTTTTAAAAGCTAATTGAACTTTTCATTGATATACCTAATATCATTCATTACCTATTGTCCATGGTCATAAACAAACTACAAACTCTATTGTGTCAGCCAGTAATAGACTCACCGATACAGAAGCTGCCAGCTTTTGGCGAAAATAATACCAACTTCTTTGGATGTAAATTATCATATGATCTTCTAATCGAACCCTAAGGCCACTTATCTAAGTTTTCTGGACCAAACCGTTACTTATTTTTTATTCAAGAATTTTTTTTCACGATGTTGAGTGGACCTATTTTTAGACCCATTGCTTCACAGAAAGCATGGACGTGCTGGGTATCGAAGTCTGGATCTCTGGATCTGTAGTCAGGAGTTACGGTCAATATACTGCAATGGTCATATATAAACCATTCATTTTTCCATTTTACAGTGCTTTGAATCTCGTTACATATTAAAACTCTCGGAATATTTACATTAATGGGATGAATATTGGAGCGATATACCTTAGAAAAAGTTTATCCGCTCTTTCGTAGAGAAATAGCGAGACACCAATTAGAAAAATAGCTCAATAGACTCAGGTGGGATTCAAACACCGTACCTGCAAATCATAAAATACGATATTTATGCCCATGCATCAGTGAGCACTGAAGTGGTATCACCTTAGTATAATTTGACTTGATAAGTTTAGAATTAATGTCTTTAGTTTGTAAAATTCTGGTAAACATGTTTTTATTTGTAAGGTAACAATAAAGTATGAGCTCATCGTGGTATAAAGTTGATATTTTACTGATTAAACAATTATGTAACAAGTTTTATAAATGACTCATTGGTGAAAGACAACTAAAATTGGCATATTTCTATTTACTAATTACACATTATTGCCACTTTTTACATTAACTCAAATATAATATTCTTCCCAATGTTTTCATAGTATATAACTCTAAAAATTGAGCATAATTTTAAAATGTTCTCAGTTAAATAAAACTATTTAGAATGACAATATATATTTGCCTTATCAAACTATGGTGGGATGGCAATAATTAAAGTAGTCTGAGGATGACTTAATATTAAAGCTGCCAACATTTTTTTTTCAAACGTAAGACATATCGAGTAACTTAAAGAAACATGACGCGATGTAAACTAAACGTAAATATTGCCAATCAGAGAACTTTCATGTTCAGTTAGTAAAGCTATAGTATATGAACTAATAAAGCTAATGGGCTATGGATTATTATAGTTGAATCAAGAGATTGTTAATGGAGGGTAAATGAAAAACAATTGAGGAGAATCCACCCTCAGAACACCAGACTGGGATTTTAACCCTGATATATCCATCATCGATAGTCTAATCTATTACTAGAGTGATGCCTTAAATCAATAGACCACCATAGTGGTTTTGAAAAAAAAGTTAACGGTATTTTAGCACCTGATTTATTCATTTGCAATGTCCAAAATCACTTTTTATGGTAGGTTTTGCAAAATATCAAACCACCGTGTCCCTCTACATAAAATTTAATTTGAATCTTTAACAATGAGTTCTCACTACAAGCTTAGTCAGCCATCCAACTGAAAATAATATGTTTTATTAACAGTATATTTCCAAATGGACCATATTTTCAGAAGGGATTTTACTTTCCTTTTAATGAAACGCTATTTTTACGTTAAATGAATCATGATCAATTACTTTACTCTACGTGAATATTAAGTGAACTTTACATGACGTTAACTGTAAGTTAATATTGATCACTGTGTTAGTCTTATCAATATTCGAACAATGTATTTTAAATGAAATAAAGTTATCTCCCTAAAAATATTAGAGATGTAAAAAGGTTCGACAAGCTCATACCGCCCCAAACAACACTAATTAAATAGTCTTACTTCGCAGGAACCTGCGACATAATATACACACCGTAAACCAACATTTATAAAAAATAAATATTGACAGTGGACATCATGTTTCTGTTTCAAATTTTCGCAAAATATTTTACAAATACAAAATAGGTGATATCAAAAATCTTCACATACACAAGGTTATTCATATTTCTAAGAAAAAAAATAATATCCAATCAAATCAACTATAACAAAAAAATCACGCACTTATTGAAAAGTATATATCAAAGACAATTATTACAACTGTGGTTTTATTTTGATCTTATACATTAAATACTTTTCAAATAAACCTAATTTATATCAATAATTCGTGGCAAGTGTAGTATCTTAAGTAAAGGAAAAGTTAAATACCTACAATATTTTTACATTTAATTTAAATACCAGAACCAAAATTATTTTGCTATTAATTTGAAAATTGTAAGCACATATATTTTTAATACAAAAACATATATAATTAACTAATTACACTTAAAAGAACATATTCTACATGTAAGTATGTAACACAACAACTATTAAGATAATTTCTGTTAGGGATGATTTCTAAATGAAATTCTTAACTAGTCAGGAAATAGACAAAGACAATATATATATATATATATATATATATTGGGCGTAGCCATGGAAGATATTTTATAAGATATATTTTAAAATGTTGAGATTAAATAGCTTATATCTTTTTTATGGTTAAATTCACAAAAAGAAAATTAATTTTTTTGAAACTAACAACCCTTATTTCAATAGGAGAAATATTTACAAAGCTATTAAATAATAACTACCTTCGTATTTAAGTATGTTAGTTGTACACATTTGTTAAACATTTGTGGGGGTTATCCATTAAACTAATAGTCTTACAATCTTGTGAAAATTAAATAATGTGAAGGGATAATTTGACGTTGAAAACATTCTATTTCAAAGAACAACGTGGTTGTTATCAATATTTTATAATAGTTATGAAAAAACTTATCATCAAGAATAGTTTAAACCAATAATTAAAGTGAAAAAGTTATATATAATAAAAACATCTATGGGTGTTTACAGGTTACAATCATTTGCTTTTGCGTAAATAGTAAAGAGGTTGTATTCGACACTGAGTTTAAGTATTCGTTTCTGACAGATTTTAGATTTAATTTAAATTTTAAATTAATTTATTTTTCAGATTGTTGGAGCAGTGACTACCTAATTAATTATCTTGATCCAGTTTTACTTGTCTTCAAGAAACCCAAATGGGACACCCAATGTAAGAGATTCATTGCCGGACGATAGTGTGGAAAATATAACCCCACCTCAGGATTTTTGAAACTAGTTTCCTCAAGTAATTTACAAGAAACAACCTTGGTTAATATATTAAAAATGGATGAATATTTATCTGAACGAAAAAGTGAAGCAAACATTATGAATGCCATAGTGAAGTTTGTAAAAATTTAAATATAAACTTTAGAGACGAATTTAAGAATCACACGTATACCGTGAGACTTTCTTGAAGTTTTACTTGTAGGCTGTGTTTTGAAATACAATTTCAAAACTTAGGGGTGGTGTCATATTGAATATATTGCACCTGAATTAAAATTCAAATCACCAAATATAGTTTATATGTATTCCAATTCGTTGTTAAATATGTATTAAATTTATGTACATCTTTTAATCGTGTATTTTTTATGTTTTAATGGATTACTAACAATTATTTTTAATATTGGACAAGTATACATTAATACCTTTCTAATATTTTGAATGTCCCTTAATTTTGTTTGAATAAATAACTTGCATTTTTCTGAAAGTATCAATAAAGTTTACATCCAAAATGTTTGGATTTTTAAAAATATTTTTATATAAATTTATTGTTTATAATCCTATACGGTAGCCACATGGTCTAGGGTACTACTCTAGTAATATACTATAGTGCCAATTATGAGGATATCGTGTTTCGATCCCGGTCGTGTGTACTGATGGTGGTTTTCCCTAATTATTTTTCCACACTTTCTCCACGCAAATGCGGGGACATCTTCTCTTAATTCAACTTTACTTATTCCTTGCCAATTGGTGCAATTGATATATTAGTGTACAGCCCGACTTATAAGAAGACGCAGTGCTACACGATTCAATATTTATTTTAATATAAAGGCGTTCTATATAATGAAGGTGTTTTGAAACTAAACCACTTTCTTATTGAATGATAAACAATTATCTTAATGAGAATCAATATTTGTTAAATTACGATAATGAAAACTCATAAATACAGTAAATCAATAACACTCTGAAATTTGTATAATGAACTATTATTGAGTTTCTTCAAGAGGAATTCAAAGTCTGGAAATATTGCAAAAGAATTATCGTCTGGATATGTTGGAAATAACAGAGTTTTTGACAGTTATCAAACCATTGGTGTATTTATCTGAATGGTTTGGTCTTGCTCCATTTACAATTATAAATATAAATGGTTTTGAAAGAGTTACTAGGTGTTCTAGGCTATATTTCGTGTATAGCCTCTTTGCAACAATAATTGTTATTGGATCTGGGCTATGGGCAACTTCGTACTTTTTATCACTCAATAATAAAACATCAGTTTTGGCTGGAGTTATTATAACCAGGGTGTTTTTATTTTCAAATATGTCTATTTACTTCTCAAGATTTGTTTATAAGCGAAGGATGGATTTATTGATAACTAAAATAGACTCTTTTAACAATACATTATCAATCTATCCTTGTCTATACAAACAAATATTTTTATTAAACATAGGTTTGGTTTGTATTATAATTCCTTTACAAGTAGTAAAACATATTTGGTCGCTTATTTTATATGAATATTCTGTTTTTGAATATATTATACGCTTACACGACATATTGGCTACTGTTTTTGTTTCGTTAGTTGAATTTCAATTCTTTAACTTGGTTCTTATAATCAGAATGCAACTTTCTTCGGTAAATTCAGATATATTTCAAGCTCTAAATAGTTTTATTAAAGGAGAAATAGATTCAAACGAATCCGAGATTAACTCTACACATGGAATGAAAGAATTATTTCCGTTCGAACAAATTCATTCGATTCATGAGCCAAACTATTCCAATAATGATGTTGAATGTATCTTTAAAGTACGCAAACAATACGATGAGATATGTGATATCTTAGAAGTGACAAATCAGATGTTTTCCCTAGAATTGCTTTTTTTCATTGCATTTCATTTTGTTGGGCTGACATCTTTAGCATACACGTTTGCCTATATTCTATTAAGTCAGGATATATCAGATCTTTTTTGGAGGCCAACATATGATGAGCTATATTTTTGGCCTTTATGGCAAATTGGACATCTTCTCGCAGTTGTTCTTGTATGTGATGCCGTAAACTTACAAGTAAGTAGCCTTTCCATCATTTGTAGCCATTATAATCATAGATTCCAGTATTATGAACACTATTACAAAAGTATGCATGTTTAAAACAGTTTTTACGAAAGTGTCCTGTATTCGACCATTATTAAGTTCATTTAAACGTATATATACTAATAAAATAAATTCAAATTACCTGAAAACAATTCCAAATGAGATTTTAAGTATTTAATTTCAGAATGCTTATCATATACTCATGCATGAACTCAAGTATAAATATGATGTTTAAGCTTGTTAATATTTTTTCATCTTTCCTGTGAATATAAACAGTGACCCGCCAAAATATACCTAGTAATGAAAAAATACAATAAAAAATGAGTATCCCAAGTTCAATCTATAATATGCATTATATGTTTAGTATGCATCCAATATTAAATATATATTTTATAATCAAAATTTAAAGAATATAATCTGGATGCAGTAATTATAAATGAGTAGTTATACCCAGAGTTCCCGGGATCAATTCACGGTGCTTCCAAAATTTATCTGGTAATCAGTGGGTCTGGAACAGGTTCAATTCAGCCTCGTGAGGACAAAATGAGGAGATCGTTGAACAAGGAAATAAGATCTACGATTTAGAAAAATGAGATTAATGGCTGGAGGGCTCGTGCTGACCATATGCTCCCTCTATCCACAAATGTTGGCACTATATTTTTAAAGTGGTTTTAACAGCTTGCTCCCTCATGGCATGCAATAATAATATCTCTATTTTTATAATGAGTAGAACTATATGATGTTTAAGCAAGTGTAAATCTCTAGAAGTGTAAAACGTTTGTAACATAATAATACAAATAAACGAGACTTTATAGAATATAGGTTTACTTTAGTGTTTATCATTTTTAAAATAGTTTAAAATTGATTTCAATTGTATTTAGAACAAAGGTTTTTAAAATTACCAGATTTACAAAACTATAATTAAAATTTCACACATAAACATAATTTTATATTAGAATCACCATCAAGGAGAATTAAACTAAATATAATTAAATCTAATAATATTATTAAATATAGTAAACACAACATAATATCAGTTTATTCTTAGTAATAAAACCGTTACTAGCATGCACGTTGTTTCGTTCCAGGTCACCTACATTTCAGTTCTAACCAACAAGTTTCTAAATCTAAATATAAATGAAGACATTAAAAATGAGGTAAATATTTTTTTATCTACTTAATAAATAAGCTTACTTAAATTTATATAAACGTTTAAAATTTTAAACATAATATACCTAAGATTCATTAACAGGTTTCAAAATTACAACTCTCGCTATAATATATAAAACACAAATATGAAATAGTTTTATAAAAAACATCAAACATCTAATTTGCGTTCCAAACTAATAATTTTAAGTTTGTACATAATATGCGTATCTATGTATATATAGTTAATTTTAATAACAATTAAGACTTAGGTATATTATAAATTTGACTACTTTTTAAAATATAGTTATCAAACAAATACAATAAAGTCCCTCTATTATTCATTTGGTGTAGGTATGAACAGGTATGTTTAAAGATTTGTCATGAATGTGCAGTATATTAAGTCAGGGAAATGTCAAGTGAGGTGAGTATTATTGTTCCTAGACAGGAGATCACAGTGTGTGAAACGTGAACCTTACACTAATACTCGTGGGTATCGTATGTATTAATAGCAATCTATTTGCAGTATTCCTAGTTATTAAATAATTTCAAATATTTCTTATCAAATGTTGTCATGTAAAGTTCTGATTTTTTATTATTTATTAGTAATTTTTAGGCAACCATATACAACTAGGTACAATAACTATTAATTTTACAGTAATTGGATGGTAACTATGCAACATATAATATAATATACACGTCTTTAATATTCAAATTTAAAAAGTAAATTGATCTAATTATGCTTGGTAAGTTAAAAATATTTGATTTCATTACTAAATTTCATCATTGATATCAGATGTACAAATTATGTTTTAAGTGTGTGAAAAATCTACTTTTTTCAATTTGAAATCAACTCGAATGGAATATATGCAATATTCCTGAAGTAGAATCAAATTTGAATAATTTTGGTTAGCTGTTTTATATTTGAAAAAATATTATATTTTGATTAAATATATAATTTAACTCACTAAAAATTAATCGGAAAATGTTTAATCATACAATTTTCTGTAAAACTATGTTTTATTCTGATAAACCAAGTCATTACCAACACTTACAATTTAATTACTTAATATTTTTACCATGTTGATATTGTCTTAAACTGTGTATATCACCTTAAAATGGCAATAGTAGACCCTATTGTCGAAGAAGAAAATGTTTCGAAGCTAAGTAGAAATTGATATTTGTTTTGATGCCAATTCCAATTTGAAGTTTCGAAGCTTTGGACAGCCTTACTATTTTTACTTTATTTCGTCACCTTGGAGAGAAATTATTGTTATTGTAATCGCCAATAAAGTCGAACTCGAGATTTTGATACATCTCGACGTTTCAATCCCTCATAAAACCAATTTTTTTTTTTTGCAATTACATCTGTTTGTACCTCAGGCTAGAACTGAATTATTTTACCAATTGGGCTGAAACTTGGTGTCTGGGGTTTATATAAGGCCTTCCCCTCGAGAAATTTTTAGAATTAGATATACAGCCCTTAAGGTGGTTAGTTTACTTAATGGCACAAAAAAGAATTAATTGATTTTCTAAAAATTCGTCCTAACGATTATGATTAAATCTTTATATATATACTGTTTATCGTTATTAACAAGATGGCAACTCTAATTCTATAATGAAAATAACCTTTAGGGTACTCTACATAGGGTATTTTTTTCCCAATTTTCATCATTTTCCCGTAACTATTAGAGATGTGAAATAACTTATCGTTTTAAAGTCGTATACAAATATACAAATCTTCTATTTGAAATATATTTTCATAGAACCAATAATTTCTGAGCTATAAGCACAAATATATTCTCTTTAATTCAAGTCTTTGAATATGAATTTGATTCTTATGCTCTTTTGTGGACAAATATGTTTATCTTTTCTCACTTTTTCTGTAACAGTGTTCTTAGTTCCTAATGCCAGAGAGCAAGTACGTAACTGTGTAAATTATTTTATTTATGAACTTCGGTGTAGTTTTTCTATAACAATGTAAAAAAAACTATTATTTCGCTTCACATATTCTACGAGTTTTTTTGTAATTACTTATCTAAAAAAATCAAATTGGGAGAAAGACAGTGTGGTACGCCGTATTTTTTATTATATATTATAAACACAAATATTAATAATTTATATTAACACTTATCAATTAAATACAATTCCAAGACATAGCAAACTTTTTTGTGTGTATTGCACTCTAGGCCCAGTCCCATAAGCTACTCTATAACTTGCTATCTTTTGGGTTAAATGACAAGTATCTATTTAAAGTTTATTATTTAACTAGTAATTACATATTTAAAATCTTAGATTATTCTGTAAACGTTTTATTTGATTGGTTAGTAATATACAGCCCAATACTCACTAGAACTCACATCTAATAACCATGTGAAACCTTCTCGAGGCAGAAATAAGATTATATTTGTTTTAGTATTTCATTTTAGCAGCTGGAGAATGTTTTGTCTTCACCATGTTACTTGAATATATTCATTTAAATTCCAGTTGATGATATTCTCCCAGCAGCTACTGAATCGCAAAGTTCAATTCACAGCTTGCGGATTCTTTGTTTTGGACCGAACACTTCTCTATTCCGTAAGAGCAATTTCTTATATCATGAAATTACCTAGTTCCTAAAAGATAAATTAAATATTAATAATTCTATAAAATTAACTTGGTTACATACTGTGAAGATGACGTAGTTAAAACAAATTTAATATTTTTTATTTTTATTTTTTTCAGATTGTGGGTGCTGTGACTACTTATATGGTAATATTGATTCAGTTTCAACTCTCAGGAAATAAATGAATCTAAAAATTATACTTGTAAGGATTCTATGTAAAATAATAATTAATAATAGGCTATAGTCAATCGTTCATACTTAAATTAAACAAAACTGAATGAAAAATTGTAATTTATGGATACTCATAATATTAAGTGCTTTTTATATCGTCTAATCTTCAAGAAATCTTTCCAACACATTTCTAACAAGTTGAATTAGTTTATCTCTCTTGGGATTTTTCATTAAAATATTGGTGTAACTTTGTATTTATTCAACTTTTGATCAAACTTGTATTTTATTGATAGTTTACGCACCCTTGGAAAACAAACACGACATTTAACAACTCAAAACCTGAAATTAAAATTAATAGGAATATTAAGTTAATTGAGTCATAATATATATTCTATTTACTGAAACTCTTAATTTCTAGCATATGACCAGGGACATCATTTAGAGTAAAATTCAAATAATTTTTACGTCTCTTGAATTTGCACTTAGATAAGAGAAGAACTATCCAGCCCCAAAATTTGAATTTTCAGGAATTTGGTCCATATGTCATATTGACGTTGACCAAAATAAATACTATTCTATCAATTATAACTTTCTTTTGTAAAAAATAATAATTTTTTCTGTGTTTTATGAGCAGAGGTATTTCAGTAAAAAATATGATACCAGAAAAACCTTTGTCCTCTGTATTGAATGTTGTAGTTAATATATAAAAATGTAATACAATTGATTATGTTTAATTTTAGATTTACATTCAGTAATGTTAATTATGTACATATGACAAATGTTTACTCAATTATTTACTAGTTTGTACTCTGTTAAATTTAATAGTAATTTTATAACAGAAAAAATGAATTAATTTTTTTTGTAATAATACAAGTAGTGTATTTAAAAGTAAGTTTGTAATGTATGAAAAATGATTATTTTTTGTTATAATACTAGATTATTACATAAAGATGTGCAAATAATTATCATATATTTAATTAAAATTGCTATGATTTTGATCACAATAAATTGTAGAAAGTATTTCGTCAAGAAACACTACTACACGTGATCGGATAATTTTCAAGAAGACTTTAAGGATTATTGATAACATTCTGATAAATAAGTGGCAAATATAGTTATAATATTGGCCAATTATATTTAAGTTATTAACGTATGGCTTTCCTTTTAATTTTTGAATAAAATCCCAAGTAAATCAATTATTAATAATAATATATATAGGGTGTCCCACTAGCTACCAAACCCCACATTTCTTTAATAATTTTGACATTGATGAAGATATTGCAAATAAATTTGAAGCATATTTACTTCAATTTGTGATAACTGTGATGACATCAAAACATGTGGTGTAAGTGGCCAACATTTGCATCCAGACAGGATTGAACCCGTTGAACCATATATTGAAAAGTCCTTTCTAGTAATTCCGCTGTCACTGCCTGAATTTCTTCAGTGATATTTGATTTCAAGGTGTCTATGGTTCGTGGCTTGTTTTAGTATATTTTCCTTTTCAGATATCCCTATAAAAAACAATCAGCCGGCGTCAGATCAGCCGAGCGCGATGGCCAAAGTATCTTCGAAATAAGGCGGTTGCTGAAAAGGACAAAGTTTCAGCCATGCTCACGTGTGATGTGTGGGATGTAGCTCCATCCTACTGGAAATATTAAACATTTTTAAAATCAATTGGATGACGAGGAACTCTTCACTGTATATTTACAGAAGTATGGAGCGACATTCCATACATTACACGCCAGCATGGCACGAATTCAATCCTTTTTCAGCGAACAAGGTTATCTCGAACGGACTTTCGCCAACACGCTCGCGCTATATGACACCACCTGTTTATTTTTGTATGGGGATATCTGAAAAGGATAGTTTACAAAAACAATCCACGAATCATATACTCCTTGAAAGAAAGTATCACTGAATAAATTCAGGTGGTGACAGTGGATGAACTGGCAAGGACTTTTCTTCAAAATATGGCACCCCTGGTTCAATCCTGACTGAACACAAATTTTGGCCACTTCCAGAACATTTTATGATGTCATCACAGTTCTCACACAATAATGTAAGGCCGTTTCCAATTTAGTTGCAATATCTTCATTAGTGTTAAAATTATTAAAGAAATGCCGGGTTCAGTAGTTAGTGGGATACTCTTTATATGCATTACACACACACACACACACACACACATATATATATATATATATATAAATATATATATATATATAAATAATCAAGGTCACTGTGATCACCGAGAGCATAGAATCACTGTTTCGCCCATCCTACAGTTCTTAGGGGTTTGCATGAAAACAAAGTTCGGAAGTCCCAAACATTTATTTCCGGGGGTAGGTGGCTACACTGTCCGCACCGCAACGCAAAATTGCGGAACAATTCTCTCTCGACAATTCGTCCGCGCCGGCGCGGTGCAGACCCGTGTAGCCACTTGCATTTAAAAACATGGATAGCATTCCATCTGAAAAATGAGGTGCGGCTCCGTGTAACCGTTCCTAATGTGTATTGTGGCTTTACCCCACTTTATTTTATCTGTACTCTTCAGATGTATATTTATTTGCGAGGATAAAAGGTGTAAACCTTTTTGAGAACAATTACAATCAGCATACCCAACCATGATTCGAACCTTGACCTCATCACTGAATAGTTAGATATGTATACATTTTCTATTTTTAGCATCACGTCTTACTACCATTTTGGGTTGTACGCTTATGTACAAATTAAGCTAATAGTTTTAGGGATTCGGAAGGTTGTATTCAGAAGAAGTAGATCCGCATTTGCTTGGAGGAAAAGGGGAAAACCATTTTGTATAAGGCACCCTCAGTATACGCGACCGAGATTCGAGCCTCGATCTCCCCGTCATAAGCAGTCTAGTCTTCTGCGAGAGTAGCGCGTCAAACTTCGTGGACACCTAAGCGGGTCCTCTGATTAGATGTTTAGGAATTTAGATGTTAGGTGTTTAGGTATTAAATGTTTAGTTAATTCAAATGATTTTTTTAAAAATCTTAGTGAAACTAAATAATATTTGGTAAACGTATGTATTCATAAAATATAATTGGTTTTGAAATAAATCTTTAACATAATTAATCAAAATATACAGGCAAATCCATATAATTGATTTTTAAAACATTGTGTATAGAATCCAAAATTAAAATTTCTTTGAATATACTTTGTACAAGATACACTAAATAATTTTTTATGTTGTATTTTAAATGGAGGTAGAAACGAAATGTTGGATGAGGTTAAATCTTTTTAGTGGTTAAGTAATTGACATTTATATTTTTGTACAATTTAATTATTTTATTTTATGTAATGAGAAATATGTATAGAAATTCCAATTTGTAAACTAAAATTGATTATTATAACTATAAAAATATGAAGTTTGAATGAAAATATCGAAATTTTTCTTAAAATATTAACCCAAATTGATTTCCTTTTTTCAAAAATAATGGTTAAACAATAAAACACTTATCCTAATTATTATGACTGTAGGTATATGTTTATGAGCGATAGTTTGCGTTCTTTTGAAATGAAAGCCATTACTTTATTAAACGCAATGTTTTAGTAAATTAATGTCACCTCATGTCGTTAATCAATGAATTATATTCTGAACCTAGTGGATTGAAAATGTATTGAGTTTGGTCAGACAGAATTCAAAGACTCCATAGAACATTGTGTTTTCTTATAAAATGGTGGATACATCAGAATTTATATCTTCCACCAAGCCATTATTTTATTTCTATAGATTTTTTGGTCTTGCACCATTTACGATTGTTAAAATAAATGGTTTTGAAAAGGTTGCTCAATGTACCTGGCTGCATTTGGTGTATAACCTCTTTTTAATGATTGTACTTATTGGGTTTGAGCTATGGACAGTCTTAACTTATTTATCAATCAAGGGTAACCCACTATTTCTAGGTTATGGGTTTACTAGAGTCATGGCTTTATTTATTACAAATATTTGCATTTACCTCACTAGTTTTTTTCGTAGGCGAAGAATGGGTTTGTTAATTAACAAAATATACTCATTTAAAAATGCGTTATTGAATAACCATCGCTTATATAGACCAATATTAATTTATAACATCTCTGGAATTATTATAATTTCTTTTCCACACATACTTTATGTTGATTTGTTTTTCAACTTGGATCATTCTTTTAATAAAATATTGATAGCTATTGGTGACACAATGCTCTCTTTTATTATTTCATTAGTAGAATGTCAATTCTTCTCTTTGGTACTTTTAATAAGAGTACAGTTTTCATTGTTCATTTCAGAAATCGATCAAGCTCTAATACGTTTAAAAGCTAATAATGAATGTACTTCAAATCAGGAAAGAATTGAAGATACACAAAATATGGAGAGTTTATTTCAATTTGAACACACTACCTCGATCATTCATGATCTTAACACTTCCAATATTTGTATTGAAGAAATCATCAAATTTCGAAATCTTTATGACGAGATATGTGACATAGTGGAGATAGCAAATGAGATGTTTTCTTTAGAGCTACTTCTTTGTATTGGATGCCATTTTTTTGGTCTTACATATTTAGCATATACCTTTGCCATCACTTTATTAAGTCAGGGTACAACAAACTTTTATTTGATGACAAGATTGAGGGTGAGGTTATTTTGGATTGTCTGGAACGCAGGACATCTTGTGGCAGATATACTAATAAGTGACTCAATAAGTTCAAAAGTAAGTAACATTTTCATGAGTATTTATCAGTATTTATGTTTGTACACAATATATAATCAAATAATACCTTTTAATGAGAAGAGCATTAACATTGATTAATTTATCTTAAAATATTAACATAAATTTCTTTAACTATTTCAATATAAGTTAATACATTTTCACGTAAAATTTAGTGGCTAAGGTCACCTGAATATGATGTATTTTTATAAATTTTAAATGATTTTGACCGTATTAATGCCTTGAAAAAATAAAAGATATCAAACACATTAGGTCCGAATTTGTAAACATTTTACTGAAATATGTTATATTTTAAAAATGTATGACTAACCAAATAAATATTTTAATATTAACTTAGACCAAACAATATCTACTCGATAGATTTTATCAGCATTAGAGATTTGTTAACAACGAAAATGTGAAGAGAGTTTTAATTTATTATGGGCTAATGCATTTCAGTTATAACTTCAAAATAATAATTTGACAAAATTTTAAGAAAATCTGATGTGAATGAAAACATAACAAGATACTTGTAAACAGAGAGATACTCTGAAATCAACACCCCTTTCTTAGATAGTTTTAGAAATAGCAAATATTTAACCCCATTTATTAAGTATACTTATTATTTCATCATGAAAATTAAAAATACTACACTAAAATTAAATTGATTCATTATATTGATATTATATACATTGAATAAGTTAGAAACTCAGATTTCTTAACTTCTATTTTAAAGTCTAGCCAAGTAAATTTCATATAATAAAATAATAATAATTTTTTTAGTATAAATATTTGTTTACCAATACTTATTTCATACTATTAATTAGATGGAAATTGTAACCAAACCTTTTAAATATTATTTCATTTTAAACTATTTAAGAAATATCGTCCATGCTATAGTCTTATTAAGATAAATAGGTATATTGTAAAGCTCAAAATTGGATATTTAATAAGAGTAAAATTATACTAATTTGAATATGTTGTTTTAAGAGTATATATACATTGTTTTAAATATGTTTAAAATTTAAATACTGTTAATGAAAGTTTTCACATCTGGATTGATTACTTAGAACAGTATGTTTGTATAAGGAGCGAAAGTGTTATAATTTTATTTTATTTAAATATTTTGTTTAAAACTAATATAATTTTAGTTTACCTACCATAAATATAAAAATTATGGGTTCTTCTGAGCTTCATATTATACATTTAATAATCCTTTAATGCAACACAAAAATGCTCAATAGTGTTTTAAAATCATTAAAATTTAGATTTACATTTTTATTCGTCAACATATTGATTGGAATGATCACTCGATTTTTATACAATATTGAACATATATTTATTGTAAATGAACTACGATCTTATTATATTTTTCATAAATTTCAGGGAAAATCCACAGCAGTTATAGCAAGCAAATTTCTGAACCAAAACATCAGTTGTAAAATTAAAAATGAGGTAAGTGCTGTGTGTTTTTATAATAAATTTTGAACAGTCTTATATTGTTTAGCAAAAATTAAATTATATACATTTAGGTCCTATAAATGTTTTGCAAATTTGTTTGGGGTAGTAATATTTATTAACACGAAATATGTATTCAATATGTAGTCATGTTTAATTGTTATTACAGTAATTTATTATTTTTCTATTTACAAATGTGCATATATATATTAAGATGGTAGTCGTAGTAAATAATATTTTCTCCTTAGAGCGTCCTTTACCTTAAAGTGGGCTTGTTATTCTTACCATTAACAGAAATGAAAAATTATTGTCCCACCTGTTTCTCAATAGTATGTGGATTGGTGGGAAGACAAAGTTTGTTTTGTTGAATAAGTCAGACATAATATTGATATCAGAATTAACTTCAAGGGAAAGTGTTTTGGCTCTTATAATTTTAATATTTTTTCTCTCTAACTTTTATTCCCGATGCACATGCATCACACCAAATGGAACGTTTGTCTATCCGTGGTAACAACCAACCATGTCGTTGTGGCAGTTTAATTACCCTACCACTATTTTTTTTTAAACTATCTTTTTTCTTAAAACTGTAATATATTTCTGGCAATGTTTCACAACTGTCAATCTCGTGAAAATATTGGTAATGCTGAACCAGGAAGACGTGAATGCATCTAATGGAGACCAAGAAAAGCTTACTCTAGTTCGTATGGTTCATATAACTACAGTTATTATTATTATTATTATCATCATCATCATCATCATCACCACCACTGTGTATTACTACCCTTCGGGTTATACGCACTTACGCTAATGTGTAATGGTAGGGTGATTGTAAGATGAAATGGAAAACCTACATTTTAACGTGAGATCCGAACCACGATGGAGGCCTGGCATTCCACACATTCACAAGTTGTGATTAATACACGTCTTGTCAGAGGTGAAGGACGGGTTTGGCAATCATATAAATCTGTGCCGGGACCAAGGATTAAACCCCAGACCCCCAGTACAGAATTCTGACACCTTACTCTTAGACCAACAGGTCCCCAAACCTTTTTTTTTGTTCGCGTACCATCAGATATAATTTATATTCCATTTTGTACCCCCAAAGTTATTTGTGTATAATGCAAGTTTTATATATCCAATAATCTACATGTAAACTAAACTAAATCAACTACACTAAAAATCTTAATTCTCATGTTAAGCTAGCTTGCTGAAGGTGGACAGACCTGAGTTAGAATACTAATCGGGTCAACTGAAGATTTTATCGAAATTGATTTCCAATCTCCTTCTAAGAAAATTGTGGTACATTGACTCTAAAATGCTTCCTTACTTTATTCCTACCCTATTAGACTAATTATCATATATGCCTGCAACCTAAAATGATAGTAAAATTGTGTGATTAAAAAGAGAAAACTTACAAAATAATTAAGTTGGATTCTGGTATCAACTAGAGAAACTCACTCAGGCAATATCTAATGTCTGATTATGACGCCGCAGAGTGTCGACACATGTAACAAACAATACAAAATAAGGACGTTCTCTACGAAGCGTGCAAAAGGAGCATGGGACTCAGATAAGAAAATAGAATTCAACAATTTTTATTTATTTAACATTTTGTTAATTTTACAATTCAATCAGTTTCTAACTACTCCTTCAAATATATGACTACAAATTAATGTCATCCTAGTCATTGATAATCTGTATATATGGTCCAGTTATGTTATTTAATTTTATTGTGTTATAAGTTTACTTGTTCAATGTAACGTGACCTGACTCACATTTTAATGCGTTTTTAATTATATGTTATATCTAATCTTATATGTAGAATTGACAATATCCACTTTAATTAATCTTTACAGATATATTCAATAAAAGTGTTATATTTCACATAATTTTTTAAAATATATTTATCACAAATAATATTTTATATTGAATTCTATAATCGTAATGATAGTTATGTCTATTTAAATTTTACGAGCTCCCTAAGATGTTTAAGTTAAATTATATACAAGTGATGCATGATGCCATGATTCTACATAGTGCAGTAACAACTGAAGAATGTGTTCTTATTATTAAATAATACATATTTATACTACTAGATTTTTTAATTTTTTCTTTGACATGTTAATTTGATCCTTATAGATATTTCGCAAGAGTTCGTATGTCATCCTTTAGATCGATGTGTCATGTGTCCATGTATATAATTGTCTCTAATCTTTTAATTTACATTTTATACACTCTTCCTAACATCCTGTTTTTGATTGTTGACCTGAATAAAATATGATTCTTATTTGCACCATGTGCTAGGACATCTTTATTTATTCTTAAGTGTTTTGTAATACGACAGGTCAATTACATTTGTCAGTGAACTTATACCAACAAGTCGCTCTGACCTCTGCCTCCTCATTCCGCTCCTAGAATTTTCTTCTTTCCTTCAAGTCATCCAATATTTGAACTTCCCTTCTTCCTAATCTCCCCTTTCACTCAACCTTTCCTTATATTGACGTCGTGAAGAAAATAGTTCTTCCTAAGGAAGTATTCGATTCACTTTGCTCTATACCAAAGAATTACATCCAAAATGATTATCTTCCTCCTCAATCCTCTTAGGACATCATTTGTCACCCTGTATGTCCACCTGATCATCTCAAGTATTCTCCAGCACGACATCTTACATTTTAATATTTTATTTGAGTCATCACCTTTTGGAAGCAGTGTTTCTTAATTTTGTTTAAGAATTGTGCTATGACGTTATTTATTATGAATTGGAATCTGTAGTATTTGTTAAAACGATTGGGCATATGCAATACTTTATGTATAATCAATGGGTTTTCCTTAAATATTCAGGCAATGAACAAATATTTAGGATATTTAATTTTATGACCCTAACCAAACCTTTTACTTTATCTTTTTAACTGTATAAATATAATCGTTTTGAAACATCTTTAAATTAGATTTACACAAACAAACAAGAGTTTTTCTTTCTACATTTACATAGGGGTTGATTAATTTTGTCAAGCTATATTTTCTTTCATCACTTTATTTTAGATATTGTTTTGAATGTCTTGTTTTCCTGTTTGTTTTTACCTAAACTAAAGACACATGACCATATATTTGAATTATCTCTTTTACTTAGTGCGAACTAGGAAACCTTTTCTTGACGTTCATCTATAAACACTGTAGACTCTAATAATAATATTTGTTGATCACCAGTAATTTTACAAGGTCAATAACAGAGAGTTTACCCAAATTATTGGTCTTAGATAGTGGTCCACAGCCTATGGCCCGCGGATCATATCTGGACCACCATTTGAATTTAAATTGTGCGAAATTTAGCAGTACACAGTTATGTCCATAAAATAGACTAATAACTAGTTAGTTATTACTATATGATACATATAAACCGACACCTTAGCTCAATCAGTAGCGTGTTTGTCTACTGTGCTAAGTGTCCCAGGTTCGATTCCTAGTATGGTCAAAAAATTATCATTGGTAAACTGTGTGTTTACACTATCTCAGTGATGGATTAACGCCTGGGGAATGGATGTTGTGCCTGTCTTAGTCTTAAGCTAGATTATAAGGCATATGAAGCAACGACAGGTTTATAGTGGACAAAATATCACGGCTGAATAAAAAACTGAGCCAGGCTGGATGTAAACAATATGGGAAATATAATGTTTACATTTAAGATACATTCACTTTAATTGTAGTAATGAGAAATATGAAAGTAATATTATAAGGAACGTACTTTGGTAGAACTCCAATTAATTAATTGGTACACTTCTTTAATCAATTAGACAATATAAATTATGAATATAACAAGGAATTAATTTATTCAAAGAGACATGGTTGAATTAAGAAATTAAATCAATCACACAGACATAATCACATTCCTAAAAATCACCTAAGAGAATGTTAAAGGGGCAAAAAAATTGATTTAATAAATAAGTAAAACTGTTGATCTGTGCAAGATACTACTAAACAGTAACAGAATATTGTAAAGAATTAACTAAAAAACTATAAAATGTGTAAACAACAACAACAACAAACTATCACTTGTATGATCAATTATACCAATAACAGTCTAAGAAAAAGTTGGAAAAGAATATTTACACAATTATAATACACTTAATAAAAAGGTGATTTATAAAATGTTAACCAATTGGCTAGATACTTAATTTGTGAAACTTGCAAATATATAAACTGCTGACAATATAAATACTCATTAAACATATTAAAATTAAAATACAAATATAACTAATAGCATAGTTCCACAAAAGTATAAGTGTTTAGATTACTATTAAGAACTTGTTATCTGAGTCAAAAGGTTTAAAATGGATGTGTTAACAATCGAAATTATTAAATAAAGAATTGTTGTAATGACAGGTGTGACATCCAGATTATTCTTAATAGTTATGATATTGTAGAATACATATATGTTGTTTATATATAAGTTATTGGTTGCTATAAAATAAGTGTAATAAACGAAAAATATTAGTTGAAAAGATTGAATTGCTACCCAAATGATTCATATTTGAGCTTTGAAGTAAATTTGTCCCCAAACGTTTTATTCTTCAATATTTGTGCAAAATAAACTCATTTTCACCTTAAACACACACAGCCAATTAATTGCATATAACCCGAACGGTTAGTAGGATGCGGTGCTACATCATTCTTCCGTTCGTGTCTGTACTGTACAAATCAAATTACAAATTGGACCAATTGTATGTTTTAGGTGTAAAGAGGTCGATTGGCTAGAATAGAAATAGCTCAATGTAGTGATAAGGTGTTATATGGTGGATTGTATCGAAATATTTCAAGGTAGGGATTGGGTGTTATAAGTTGGACAGTTTAGAAGTAGCTCGAGGTAGGGATTGGGTGTCATGAGGTGTACTGGATAGAACTAACTCAAGATAGATATAGGGTGTAATGAGGTGGACTGGATGGAATTATCACAACATAGGGATAGAGGGCGTACTTTTGTAAGTGCGGCTATGTGCTTTCGAATTCCTAATAACATATGATAGGTAAATAAGCCGTTACATTTTATTTTAAAATTAGAGCCCAACTCTCAACGACGTCTTCTTAAGGAATTGATACCCTAAACTCTTTCATTCACTTACCAAATTACTTGAACATTGTCATTCATATTCCAGTTGAAGATATTCTCCCAGCAACTGCTGAATCGAAGAGTTCAGTTCACAACTGGTGGATTCTTTGTTTTGGACCGGACCCTTCTCTATTCAGTAAGATGTTGCATTTTCTTACAATTATAATGTAATATAATCGTTTTCAATAATAATATAACAATTAATACAATTTGAACTTGTTTGATTAAATAAATAAATTAAAATTAACCATTTTTGTATCGAAACTGTAATTAATTGTTTTAAATATATATTGAATATTGGTAATGACCACGGAAATAAATCTCGTGTTTGGGTGTCATTAAAAATACGTATTTTGATGAACTTTTGAGGACAACAGCTATATGAAACAAAAGTTAATCTAAATGCAATGTATAATTAATTGTTTTAAAATGAGATATATTTTTTTTTCAGATTGTTGGTGCAGTGACATCGTATTTAGTCATAATGATACAATTTCATATATCACAAAATGAATAAAATGGGGCGAGAGGAATATTAACGTAAAATGTGTGTATACTTGTTCTCCGTTTCTTTCAACTCTTACAGCCTATCTTCATATTTACACTAAATTTACATGGATGATCTGAGGAAGGTATATTTTAAAATCAAATTATTCAAATTTGCATGTAAAAAAGAGGGAAACTATTTATAAATATCCACTCTTAGTAGGCCTATTCCAAAACCAAATTCGACCTTAAATTCGTCCATTCACAGGATAAAATTTACTTTATATTAATGGAACAAAAATAATAGTCTAAATAAAATGGTGAGTAATAGAGTTGTATATTGTCTATCTTTAATAATAGATCTAACATGTATAAACTACCAATTTATGTGTATTAGGATTACAGATTTTCCACTCATTTGCAAACCCCATTTATAGATCTCCAAATTTACACCTAGATCTATGGTTAGTCATATTCTAAAACTAGAATTTCTCAACTATAAACTATGTGGATATAATATTGAGTAGCATCCCCGGATGACATATGAATGGTAGCTATATTGATTTTTCAAAATATTATTTACTAGATATGGAATAAACAAAGTGTATTTTACTATTGATTATCATTTCATTTCTTTCACTTAATTAATTAGGTTCAGGGGTTTAGTCAGACAAATGTTTTCATAAAACATTTTCCCTGTCACCTGTACCACTTAAATAAATTAACTTATTTTAAAAATTAATACGATAAATTAAAAATATTAGCATCATTAAAGTTTATAATGGTTTGAAGAATGTTTAGTTTTGTTTTTTGAATCATGTTTGTAATAAGAAGTTTAAAGACACTTGATCCAACATTTATAATAAGTTAATCAATATTCGATGTCGTACGCACCAGTGGTTATGTAACTAATCACATCAAATCGTATTATCTGTTTACTAGGAAGGGTATTTAGAATATTGGTTTGGCGGGATATCTTAAATTATTTATAAATATTCCTCCATGCAAATGAAGATACTTTTCTTCTAAATTATATCCATTTCATCTTTACCTATTTGATGTAAACGCTCGCAATGGTTAGACGAGTAATAAGATTATAACAAGTAGTAACAATATGAACACCTACTTAAATAAAGCTTAATTAGAATTTGCCTTCATTCTTGTGTTCAAATAATCAAAGGCGTCTTACTTCATAACTTAATTGATTGGTTGGTTAAGGTGGATAGATTAATTGAATAGTGATATACGTGTTTGGATATTGCGAACTATTTAAAATGTAATATAAATAATTTTTTTTTTTAATTATAGATGTATCTTTTGTAACATATGTTTATGCGACAGTTTTTACATCAAGCGTACTCAATATTAATCGCATGTTGTTACTTCTCAGGAGAGCCATATTGTAAAATAATACTTTAATTTATTATTATTGTCGATATTGAATTATTTAAGATGCACTCAAGTTAATCAAAAACATAAAAGATTGTGAAATAATTATCTAATACTAAATAGTATTTTTATGTAACAATGAGAGAACCTACTAAAATAAAGCTTAATTTGAATTCAAATTTCATTCCTTTGTGCAAATAATTAAATGTGTCCTATTTACATAATTTAATTAATTGTTTAGTTATGTTGGCTATATAATTAGACCTGTCATATATATATATATATATATTCAGTTATATATATATATATACAGTTATATATATATATATATTGAGTTCAGGGTATGTTAATCTTCATTATGTAATTTTCTCCACTATATATATATATATATATAGCAGTGCTTGTCTTGCTTAACCTGACGCGACGCCACTGCTAAGTAAACACCTGTTTGGTTTCTAAGCGTATATTTATAACTCTAGGAAGTTATTCAAATAAATAATAAATAGGCTTTTGGAGAAAAGAAGGGATATACCTCTATATCTCAGAGACTGCACTGAAGATGGTTTCGGAGAAATAATATATATATATACATTTTAATGTTGATTTATTTTTTTGTGCTATGTGTTCAGAGCTTCAGAAAAATGAAAGTAGGAAAGACAAGTCCTATAACTTACAGGTTTAAAGTGGGTACACAATACCCAGAGAAAATATATTTTTAATAAAAGTTGGTAAGATAAAATCTTTCATAATATCTATCATACAATACTGCCTACCATTATCTTAAAATTGAGTCTCTACCAGAATAGAAGCTCTAAAGTAGTAGAAAAATGATAGGTTTTAAGTTCGCTGTCATTCTACATCTTGGCTGAGTAAGTAAGACGTGGTGCTAAGGGATGTGGATAGTGGTATCGATAAAATTAGGTAACGGTATCAACATTTTATTGGGGGGAATGTGTGTTTTTAAATCTAGTAAAAAAATTGATTTTTCTATTAAAATCATATTTATTATAACATTGAAAATGATAATAAAGTTATCAATATTATTACATAGTTATTTTGGAAGGTATGGTATTATTGTATAAAGACTCTATTGTAGTAACTTTTATTAAGAAAATTAATTTTCTCCATCCATTTTGTACCCTATTTAAGGTGGTATGGAAAGGAAGGCGAGAATAAGCTAATGTTTTTGCAGTTTGTAATGGTAAATATTTTTTTGGCCAAAATAAATAAAATATTGCTCTAGTACAAATATTGAATTTAATTTTCTTCACATGGTGAATTCAAAATTTCTAGAATATCCGTCAAGGGCGTTCTGTAATTTAATGGCATCTTTTTTTTCTTCATTTAAAAAATTAGTTAAATGCCACTACCAAGCTCATGATAGATATTCAGGAACTATTGATATCAACATGAGAAAAAAATCAATTAATCTCTATGTTCTTCATTTAAAAAATTAGTTAAATGACACTACCAAGCTCATGATAGATATTCAGGAACTGTTGATTTCAACATGAGAAAAAAATCAATTAATCTCTATGTTTCTACTTGAGCGATATTTTATTTAATTTGGCCAAAATGTTTTGCCATCAATATTGCTAAAAACACTGGCATTTTTTCACGTATATTTCTAACCCACTTTAAACGTGAAAATTAAAGTTCTTATCTTACTTTGTACGTGTGTATCATGAGCTAAACAGACAAGAACGAAGCACGTTAACTTTTTCTTAGCATTCAACATTTTTTTTACACTCTATTTAAACATTAATGTACATTACAACCAATTTACACTGGAAGGTGCGACAGTATTACATTGACGCACTACATTATGGAGCTATCTTTTAAGTTGAGCTTGGAATTTTATGTAATATTATATTTTAATCCTGCCAGTTAAAAATGTGTAAAACGAAAAGTCAACGAGAAAGTTTGTTTTAATTTTACATATCTTCACGTATTTTACTTAATTGTACATATTTCTTAAAATATTAAATAAAATAACATATTTTTCATGTTTTTTTACTGTAGAATTATTTTTATGTCTTTCTTGGGGGAAATTTATTTAAATTATGAGTCACTAATTTTCAGGCAGCTTATAAGATTTTTATAAATAAATGTAGTCAGTGAAGCTATGAAAGTGAGCAAAGTCTAACAAAGGTATTATGGCTCGTCAGAAAGAACTACGTTTGCCGTAAATTATCTTTGTGGTGACGTTACTCTTATTGTGAAGTGGGGATAACGCGGCGTTGACAAATGGTGACCTCAGTTTCACGTCTCTCACGAAGTTTGTCAGTTAGTAAACACAAGTCAACGAGTTGTAAAAACATTAATTATTTGATCTGATTAGGCCAATTTTTCATTTTTCTTTGACATGAAGAGTAAATAGATATAAAGGGGCAAGGAAAAAGACAAATGACGAAGGTGAAACCCAAAATCAATCAAGGAAATGTAATTTGAAGTACTGTCACATTAATACGTAACATAGAGCGTTATTATGCTAAAGAAAATAAAGCCAACCATGTATATATGTGCATTATTACTACCGGCTATTATGACGAGATCAAACATTTAACTTCGTACCTAAAAGAAATAATCCTAGTAGACCAACTTTAAAAAAAAAATTCCTGGATAAACCTGACGTCCACTTGTTTTCCAAAGAGCCGGCAGCAGTGGAACGAGTAAAAAAAAATAGCATTTGTCAACTATAGTCTGATTTTGGTAGGAAGAACAGTAGAAGTTAGTTATTAAAGTTACCAAAACAATTTTAATAGATTCATACGAAAGTCCATGTGATCTGCAGCTGTTACTTTTGATAGATATTACCAATACCTATAAAACAACACTAATAATATGGTGAAATGTTATCAAAGTTGACCACAATAAAATATGTTTGAATTTTCTCTACTGTTCTTCCAACTAAAATCAGGGTGTTAAACAAACTCTCACAGAATTCCACGTTACAAACCTCCATATACAGATGTATTCCAACCCCCACCTTAACCTCAACCCTTATTTCCAACACAACTTCATACCTGTAATTGGATCACAAAATATTAGTTCACGCTAAAAATAATTAATTGTTCGCATGTATATTTATAAAAGTGATTTACTATAACTTCCTTAAAAATATGCTGTCATAAAACTAATTTTCCTTTATGTATATTATAATAGCTTTTGCCCGCGGCTTAGCTCGCGTTAATGTTTTATTTTGTCAATAAATTCAGGTTGTCGGTCGACACAGGAAGTATGGAAATAAAAACGATGAACTTATTCAGGTTGTTGGTCAATACAGGTAGAGATAAAGAAACATACACACTACACCATATAAATAAGGATTATACTCATTTTTCCGTATCAATTTTGCACATAACATCTGGCGACCGTGACAGGACTTAGTCGGAAAAATGAGTGATATTAACAGTTTGAATAGGAAACGTGGTGTATATCGCAGAACTTTTACAAAAGCAACAAATTCACTAAAAGCGTTGCTGGAGATGGAAGAAATGAATATAATCGCGATCCAAGGGAATTATACGTTGCTGGAGGAAAAGACTTAAAGTATGATTTTTGTAATAAATTAAAGGATAGTATTCAAATCCAGAATTATTAAATACGGACCAACTGTTACGCATAAAAGTTCGTCGGCGTTCAGTTTGCATTTCTACATGAACGAGTCTTCTCGCCTTCGAATGTTCTGTAGTTTCTGTGACTCTAATGGCTGCCTGCCGCTGGGCTTGTTCTTCTAAACGGAGCTGCGTTTGAAGGGGTGTCTCAGTAGCTCTCAAAGCTCTCTGGCGTTCATCTTGCTCATATAAACGGAGCTGCGTTTGATGAGGCGTCTCAGTATCTCTCAAAGCTCTCTGGCGTTCATCTTGCTCATCTAAACGGAGCTGCGTTTGAAGGAGCGTTTCAGTAGTTCTCAAAGCTCTCTGGCGTTCATCTTGCTCATCTAAACGGAGCTGCGTTTGAAGGAGCGTTTCAGTAGCTCTCAGAGCTTTCTGGCGTTCTGCTTGTTCCTCCAAACGTAGTTGTGTTTAAAGGGGCTTCTCAGCTGCTCTCATAAAGCCTGGCGGGTGGCTCGGTCCTCCAGTCTTTCCTGGCTTTGAGAAGGTGTCTCATCAGCTCTCAAAGCAGCTTGTCGCTCCGCTTGTTATTGCCTCTTAATTCGGCATGAATGGAGGATTCTTGGGATCGAGTAATTTTAGCTGCCAGGGCTCGCGATGAGCTCCTAGATAAGTTAGATTTACGTTTGCGAGGCATTTCAAAAAAGAAAAAAAAATGTTTAAGAAAAAAAAGATACCTAACCTAAAAATTAAAACAAACAAACTATTGCCTTAAAGGTAAAAAAATAGAATTAGAAGTAAGATAACTAACCTAAAAATAATAAATGATAATCTATCGCTCAAGGAAAAAAAAGGAACAATATAAACTGAAAACGTAAAACAATTACAATATTATTAAAATAGGACTATAACGGGGTGAACAGACAGAGCTTAATTAGCTGAATGTAATTGTTTTTAATCATTTTAAGATAGATGTGCCTAAAATAACTTGAGAACAGATTTTTATTAATCATTTTAAGATAGATGTGCGAAAAAATACTCGAGAACATATTTTAATTCTGGGATATCAGATTTTCTTCCGGGATACCACAGGTCCCTTTTTATGTACTCCAGGCATCATGTTGCAATTCATGTTCATATCAGTAGGCCGAGTTGCTATGCCGGATGACCGTCTAAAAGTTATTTTTTTCTATCCCTCGGGAACAGTAATTTTTTTCTGGATGAAAGGTATCTTATGTTCTTTTCTGTATCCATGACAACGTGTATGCAAAATTTCATGATGATCGGTCGAGTAGTTTAGGCGTGAAAGCGTAATAAACAAACAAACAAGTAAACAATCAAACAATCAATCAAACTCACATTCGCATTTATAACATTAGTTAGGATAAACGCGGGCGTAGAATTTTTAATCAATGTTACATATTTTCACATTATTACATATTTTAATACATATTTTAACTGATTTTGTTACATACTTATGTTCAGTACATATGTTTTAAGGTAATATACGATACAAATCATTGCTAAGTGATGTTATGATATTGGAGAAGCATGCCAGGTATCGGTTTAGTGAAGGATTCAAACTATTCGAAAATTAATCATAAAAATCATCAACTCAACAATACCTCGGACATTTGGTATATAGCTTTGAATGATCACGAATACAAGTTTTGGATTTACAATTATTTATAAAAACACTATTAAAATTAATATTACATTTAAATTGGATCATTATCTCTTTTTAAATTTGATTAGTTTTGATGTTTTAAAATAATCACTCAAAATTATTATTCAGAATTATTATGTTTTATAATGTAAGTTATTGCATAGATTATATTAAAGTTAAAATTTAAATCGCAAAAGATTAGGTTAATTCATACCCGTTAACAGACAAGCGTTATATTTTAAATTATTACTAAACACTTTTTTTGCTTAGTTAAATTTGGGCAAGCCCAGAATATTGAAAGATACTAAATATTGTTTTTATCATTTGATTTTATCCTCAGCTACTTCTGGTATAATTTTAAAGTTTTAGTGAAATCAGGTTAATATGCACGCTGGATTTAAAATGGGAATTTTTCCCTATTCTATTTCCCACATCTCTTCACTAAAATATGTCTACATTTCCTCTAAAATACGTATTTACACACCCTTACACACTAGCTCAATTTAAGTGTGCGTAATACAGACAGCTAGCAAACTGCACTGCAAAAACAAAAGTATTAGATATTTAAGAAAAAACAATTCTGTAGGCTGTGGCCCGTAAACTCCTCGAGTTTGTAAATATGACCCTTCTAATAAAATAATTTTGACTCTACTGGATTGATCATTAAAGTAAAAGTGCTAAAAATACATACATTCTAGAGCCTAAATAATGGTGCTTTAAAGAGTTTTATTTTTATTCATTAATTTTGAATGCTGCGTTCAGTACTTATTTACAGGATTAGAGATTAAAAGGGTAGTTAAGGGAAATTCACATCAACTAGTGTGGCCAAGGAATGCGAAAAGAGCTTTGATAAATAGCATATGTTAAAACCCAACCCATTCACCTTTCCAAAACTCAAACTTTCACCTCAACATTGCTATATATATACCCGCCTCGGGGGCGTAGTTGGTTAACGCGCTAGTCATATTGAACTCAACCTCTGAGGACGGGGAGATCGAGATTCGAATCTTAGTTGGGTGAACTAGGGGTGGTTTTCCTAAATGGTTTTCCCCTCCCCCTCCACGCAAATGCGGGTTTACTTCCTCTAATTCAATCTTCCCAATTCCTAATCTATTAGCATAATTAGTACTTAAAGCGTATAACCCGAATGGGTAGTAAGACGCGGTGCTATATAATAATAATAATAATAATAACATTGCTATACATTCGTTCTACTATGATTATGACGTCACAGACTACGTACTCGTCATTGTGTATAGTTGAGGAACAAGATACCTTAGGTGTGTAATCCAATGGGACTTTAACGTGTTATTCTTGCAGTAGACGAGATTAGAAATGACTGGGAGATTGAGGCTCTAATCTCAGTCAGGTGTACTGAGAATGGTTTTCTAAAATAGTTTTACACTCTACCTCCACGCGAATGTGGTTAAACTTACTATAAATACAACCTTATACTATCCTTCAAAACATTAGCGTAATGAGTACATGAGCGCGTAAGCTAAACCTGTAGTAAGACACGGTACTAAAAAAAATCCTACTTTTAAATTTATTATTATTATTATTATTATTATTATTATTATTATTAGCACCGCGTCTTACTACCCGTTCGGGTTATACGCACTTACGCTAATGTGTAATGGTAGGGTGATTGTGAGATGAAATGGAGGACCTACAGTTTAACGTGGAATCCGAACCACGGTGGAGGCCTGGCATTCCTCTTATTCACAAGATGTCTTGTCAGAGGTGAAGGAAGAGCTCGGTATTTAAATTTATTGTTTAAATAAAATACAATAATACATTTGGATGTGAGTTACCAAGTGAGCTATTAAATTCCTTATTTTTAAGTAATGTTAAGAAGGTACATATAAAATTAAAAGAATGCCATTTGTAAAATAATTAATCTTATTTAAACACTTATTAGAACTATGTTGCTTTCTCAAAATCTAAATATTTTTTTTTAAAATGTCGAAATATGAACTTTTAAAATTAAAACTATGTTACGCCTTCTCGAGCTCAGCCTTTCTATCTTTAAGAACTTTTACATGAGCAAAACATTAACATCATAGGATGAATATAAAAGAACTAGACATGATAACTGAAAAAATTTAATCCCCTTTTAGAAATTGTATCCTTATATAAGA
The DNA here is from genome assembly GCA_902141375.1 of Timema poppense. Classification (NCBI taxonomy): domain Eukaryota; kingdom Metazoa; phylum Arthropoda; class Insecta; order Phasmatodea; family Timematidae; genus Timema; species Timema poppense. Next base: position 17,563 of record CABFOV010003321.1, on the reverse strand, counting down.
AATTAAAATGTATGCTCAAAAGCCGAAGAGTGAGATATCAAATTAATTTCATATATATTTGTGTATGGATGTAATAGGTAACACATAAAAATCATAAATATTGTCTATTACAAATATTAATTGTGTCCACATCAAACATGTGTGGATCAAATTCAATAGCTTAAATGACTCAAAATAATTATTAAAATAAACAACCTTGTTATCAAACATTTTGTCATAGACAAATAAATGTTTTCAAATATGTCCCAATACAAAAGTAAAAAGTAATTTACTTATATATAAAATACAGTAATAAACTAAAGGTTTTATTTAGGGATAAATAAATTGATAACACTTTCATTTAAATAAGTGAACAATTTATACCTAAACTTTCAGCATGATCAAATTATTTGACATATATATATATATATATTTTTTTTTTGAACAGCAAATAAAATATTTAATCTAATATAGATAGTAGTGTTTTAGATATATATTTATTCAATGATGGAAGGCTATATTGTTGGCGTTTATTAAGTCAACTGTATACACATAATTTATTTCTGACTTGATTAAATATTTTTAAGAACATTAGATCAATAACGTCCGTGCTCTCTCTGTTTGATTAAGAAATAAAGATTTGTGTGCTGATTACAATGAAAATTAATAATTTGATAGGACGTACAATAGACTATATTAGGATGATCAAATTTCTTGCCCCTTTTTAGCAAATAGCAATTAAATTGTATGTATTCTGATAAAATAAGGAGCAGAGTGATATTAAAAATTACATTTTAAATAATGGGACGAATATGTTATAGATTTTATTTTTGTACACAGTTTTGTTTGTGAACATGTATGTGTGGTACAAATTGTATTATATAGTAATATTTAATAACGTTGAGATATATCCATAGCCTTAATTACATCCATATATACATAAAATTTGAAATCAAGATGTTAATAATAATGTGATACATTATATTTTTAATAATTACAATTTCTGACACACTACTTGGCATGACCGAAAATGTATCACTGTCGATATTGAGGATTTTCTTTTGCAGTAGTGGAATTAGTTCCGAGAAATTTTATTTTTCTGCTTAATAATAAGTGAGTTAAGTTTGTAAGACATGTGCTGAACTAATAAGTCGTACCGAAATGTCACTCGAGGAGTCTTAAATAAATATATACTAATTTAAAATCAAAATGCTGGTATAAAATAAAATAAAATAGCATTTATATGATAAGGTTTGCATACACCTTTAAATTTAAGCTGATTCAATTTTTATTAGGAAGTAAACATGATTGAATAATCATTTCCAAGAAAATGTTATATTATTTTTTAACAAAAACAGAAAAATAATATAAACTTGTGTTATTTAAAAGTTATCAGTAACTTATTTTGTAAGTTTATTTCAATCGTTACAATGACAAGCAAATATTTCATTTCTTTACTAACATGCATATGTATTTTTGTTTCGTAAATAAAATACTATTTTAAACACTAATTGAGGACTGAAAGATAGGAAATTCTACGTTTCTCCAATATACCAATTCTTTAAGATTATTTAAATATCATTAATAAAGCCATGCATTTAATCAGTATTATTTAAATACTTTTTCTAAACCTATGTGTTCAATCAGTATTATTTAAATATAATTATTAAACCCATGTGTTTAATCACTATTATTTAAATATTATTATTAAAGCCATGTATTTAATCAGTATTATTTTAATATTATTATTAAACTCATGTGTTCATTCACTATTATTTTATTATTTTGGACAATTTTGTTAGAATGATATTGATAAAATATGATAGCTAATATAAAGTTCTAAATAGACAAAATACTTATACCAAGAGCTGATTTTCTAGTGAACAATTCATTTAAATACTGCAATAATTACAATAATTTCAATACACAAATTCTATAAATATTATCAAAAAGTTGTGAGAATACAAAATTTTATTTTATTTCAAAAAACAACTTAAATTATGGAAACAGAAAGAGTAATTTTTGAAATCATCATAAAGACTTACAGTTTCTTAGAAAACATCAGTGAGTTATATTAAAAATGCAGTGTTGGTAGCATCTATATTTTATTTAAAAAATAATATCTGTTGATTAATGGGGGAAATACACAAATATCAAGAATATTTAAGGAAGTTTAGTAAAAACATAATTGCAATTCATCACTACTACAACTTGTTCACATCTATTCAAATTTAAATAAAATCTCTTTATGTCTTAAGCTTATTGAGTATAGTTCTGAGTAGTGTTTTTAAAGTTACCATCACATGCATAACTTGCACTATTGGAGTACAGATGTAATTGTTTATAGATGATCAGGTAGGTTGTTGTAGAACCCACAATCTGGAAATTAAAACAAGTTAATTCATGAATCAAATACTCAAACCTATTATATTTGCTTAAGTGAGGATTTACTCGCATCTCGATATCATATTATGAACATTGATAAATTAAATTTGTACATGGGAATAAAACCAGGGAATTTTGGATTCGTACGCCAGCCCTCTACCCACTAAGCTATCCAGTAATATTTCAGGGCTCAGGGTCATTCCTCACTCATTCAATTCCCGTGTCCAGGTGTAATTTTTCAAATTTCAAAATAAGTTTATTCATATTTTCATCTATTATCTAATCTAAAATAACTAAAATATTTATTTTATTTACTTAAACTATGGCATTAGGAGCTCAAAATATTATTTATGAGGTTACGACACCTATCCTTATTTTGATCTAGTTACATCCAGTCCACCTCAACACACCCTTTCCATACGTTGAGTTAGGTTGTAATATGGTGGACTGAATAAAACTATCATCATCTGGAACTAGTCCTATCCAGTTCACCTCATTACACCCTTTACCTACTTTGAGCTAGTGGTATCCAGTCCACCTCATTACACCGTTTACCTATCTTGAGGTTGTTCTATCAGGTCCACCTCATTACACCCAACCACTATCTTGAGCTATCTATATCCAGTCCACCTAATTACGCCCTATCCCTATTTTGAGCTAGTTATATCCAGTCCACCTAATTAACCCTATCTCTATCCACTTAATCACATTACACACTATCTCTATATTTAGCTACCAGGCCACCTTACTGCAACCTTTCTCATTCAGATCTATTTTAATTTTATCTCTCCATTTGCACTTAGGTTTTCCCAAAGGTATTTTCCCATTAGGTTTGTCAGTTAGTACTATAAACACGTTTATGGTTTCTTTCCTTCACGCTGCATGTCCTCCCAAACGTAATCTACGAGACTTGATTATCCTATTAATGTATTGTAATGAGTACGGGATATGTAGCTCGTCATTATGTAATTGTTCCTTTCCCCGGTAGCCTCATTCATTTTTGGACCAAATAAATGGTAATTTGGTTTTAAATGTTTAAGTTTTGTTTTTTACTAACGTAGCTCCCTGGTCCGAGCGAGGAACTTTGGAAAAAATCTCTATGTTCTTGACATTAATTTCCAATGCATTCATAGAACTGCCATAAAGTTATTGAACGTCGGCTACATAAAATGCATTGAGTTTGGTCCATTTTGTAGTTATTAATTTATGTTTATTTACGATTTCTCTCGTTCTATAAACGTATATTATATTCTTATGTCTAGCTATATTTAAGTCGTTTGAAGAAACTTTTAGCATTTATATATATATTTATATATATTCTCGTTTTTTATAATGTGAAAATGCCTTTAAAAGTATAAATCACATTTCGCAAACACCAACACCTTACATATTAACCTATAAATCAAGTAAACTTCAATTGCAAGTACTTATAGCCTAATTTACTTTAACGCCTTGATTTTCCTTCTAGAGAACAATTTGTTTTCAAATGGTCTAAATTATTTGGCCGTGTTATTCTCCCTCATCAACATCACTACCTACCTTAACATTTACAGATTACACATAATGGTTCTTTACTTTATGTGAACATTAATATAACCTTAAAATAATTACAGGCTAGTGCCATTTTGAGTCGGAAATTTCTAAGAAAAAATAATATTAAATGCAGTTTAATTAAACTTACTATATTTTATCACTACTGTTAATGAACGTAGAATTTTCTATGTTTTTCAAGCTTTTAGAGTTCATTTGAAATTGTATTAGTATTATCAAGTATGTCGTAACAGTAGCCACAATCTGAAAAATAAAATTAAAAATTAGCCTATGTTATTATTAAATATTATGAAATAATTTATCTCTTAAAACCAATATTATATTTCAAATAAATCCATTATTTATCATTTCATTAAACATGCATCCGCTAACTAAAATCTTTAATGAAAAACAAATAACGCAATAAATCCCTTCTCTTTGTGTCTAAGTTTAAAATAACTTTTCATATCCATTCTTCACTACTTATTATTTATTTTTCCCTTAGTACTGGCATTTGCTTAGTTCTATTATTTTTTGTACTAGTTTTGTATTATTTGCATATATTGAATAAACTAATGACATATTTCTAAACTTAGATTATAATCGAAGAATATATTGAATTTTCCCCTCATATCTCTACTATAAAATCTTATGTTTTCAATCATTAGGCATTCCCGTTTGTAAAGGTTTTCAAACAAAGTTTCCAGATTCTAAAATATTTGCTGTCTTATGACTATCTTTAAACAAGAAACAAACGCTTTCATGTGTCATCAAGATTCATACAATCTTTGGCTATACCTAATTTAATTTGAAATGTAGCAAAATAATATGTGAATTCATTAAAATTAATCTTGATCTCAAATATAAATGGGTCCTAATATATTGAGAGATGTCAGTTCGAAAGATTATCTTAGTCACGTGTGAGCCCTATAAGTTTCAATCGCATGCGTTTTCAAAGAACGGTTCATGAATTCAATTGAACATTGACAAAAAATAAGGTAACTGTTTATATGTAATTATGTTTGGAATGTTGTATTTATTTAATTTCTCGTGTGTTCCTCGGTCCCGGCAAAGATTTATCTGATTACCAAACCCTTCCTTCACCTCTGACAAGACATCTTGTGAATGTGAGGAGTTCCAGGCCTCCACCATGGTTCGGATTCCACGTTAAACTCTAGGTCCTCCATTTCATCTTACAAACACCCTACCATTACACATTAGCGTAAGTGCGTATAGCCCGAACGGGTAGTAAGACGCGGTGCTAATAATAATAATAATAATAATTTCTCGTGTGAAGACATTAAAAAACATGGAAATTATAATGAATTTATTTTCCTTTTTGAGTTTAAATTTACAATCGGAAACGTATATATTAAAGTTTTATAAAATATATAGTACTCCTAAATTTAATTCACCACTTTTAAAACAATCACACCTTCAGCTAAGCTAATTTAATTGATTAAAATACCTATGAATTACTATTAAAGATTTTTATAAGTAAATACATTATAGTATAGTAATTCTAAATATAATTACATACATTTAAAACAATCACACCCCGTTTAATCTAATTTAATTAGTTAACATTCCTACAAATTAATTTTAAAGATTTTTAAATGTAAATTCATTACATAATACTCCTAAATATAATTCACTACATTTATAGCAATCACACCCTTATCTAAGCTAATTTTATTGTTTAAAATACCTACACATTAATTTTAACTAAACTTTTAGCTATTTAAATTAAATCTTAAGTTATATTTATAAAATTACAAACGAATCAATGCAATATATTTAAATGTATTTTTTTTAAACAACCTATGACACATTTTAAAGATTAAATTTTACAAATAGTTATTAATCCAACCAATACAACTTGTTAATTTTTATTAGATACTAACCCTTATTCTTTCAGGTTGAATTGTAGTTTTCTTACCGTGTGAAGTAGAGTGAAGTCTAATGGGAAAAATCCAAAAGCTGTGAATTGTACCTTTCGAAGCATCATTTGTTGAGTGAATATGACCAACTACAATAAAAATATCAAAGATAAATCGGTTATATTTGGGTTCATACAATTTATATAAAGGGGTTATTATAATAATAATAATAAATATTTAGCACCGCGTCTTACTACCCGTTCAGGTTATACGCTTTAAATACTAATTACTCTAATGGCTTAGGAATTGGGAAGGTTGAAATGGAGGAAGTGAACCTGCATTTGCGTGGAGGGAGAGTGGAAAACAATTTAGGAAAAACCACCCCAGTTCACTCAACCGAGATTCGAACCTCAATCTCCCCGTCCTCAGCATTCGTGCTCAACACGACACGCGCGTTAGCCAACTACGCCACCGAAGCGGGTAAAGGGGTTATAAAATTAATGTTAGGATAATTTTTAAATAAAAAGTACCATTAGCTAGAGTAATCAAGTCTCGTTGGCTACGGCGGGCAGAACATGGAGTGCGAATTGAAGAATCTAGAACCGTGTTCGTGGTACTGACAGGCAGACCCAATGGGAAGAGATCGTTAAGAAGAGCTAGACGCAGATGAAAGGATAACTTTAAAATGGTCATTATAAAGATGGGGTATTATGAGGGTGATTGAATAGAGCTAGCTTGAGAAAGAAAGGAGGTGGGCTGAGTAGAAATAGCTCAGGAAAAAGATGAGGTATATTGAGATAGACAGAATAGAACTAGCTCAAGATAGGGATAGGGTGTAATGAGGTGGACTGAATGGAGCTAGCTGAAGAAAGTAATAGGGTGTAATGAGGTGGAGTGAATAAGTCTAGCTCAAGATAGATATAGGGTGAAGCGAGGTGGGTTGGATAGAACTAGTGCAAGAAAAGAATAAGGTTCAAAATGTTGGAATGGATAGAACTAGCTCAAGAAAGTAATAGGGTGTAATTAGTTGGACTGAATAGAACTAGCTCAAGATAGAGCTGAGATGTAATGAGATGGACTAGATAGATCTATCTCAAGAAAGGAATAGGGTATAATGTGGTGAACTAGATAGAACTAGCTCAAGATTGGTATAGGGTGTAATGAGGTGGACTAAATATATATATATCTAAAGATAAGGTTAGGTGGCCTAATTTTTTAAGTGAGTCAATGAATTTTCAAGTTCCCAATGCCATAGATTTAGTAAGTAAGCTAGTTTATTACGGATTAGCTCACACAAAAGTTAATGAATATTTAATAAAATACTATCTTAAAATATTATCAGAATATAAACGTTTTCATTGATAAAATTCTACTCCAAATATTTCAAACCAATTTTGAGGTTTATTTGATTAATATTGCTCATATCCCAGAAAAGACAAGAGGTTTTTTTTCCTGCATCGTGTTCGAGTAACTGTACGGACTATCTGCATGTTTACAATAATATGTTAGATTATGGTGATACGGGATTAAATTTTCTAATTTAAACTTTCTAGTCAATTTCACTTTTAGGGAAATATTATGTTAAATTATAATAATGTTTCTAACTTAAACATTCTAGTCATCTTTACCTTCAATCAAATATATTATGTTGAATTATAATAATGTTTCTAACTTAAACATTATAGTCACTTTCACCTTCAATACAATATATTATGTTGAATTATAATAATGTTTCTTACTTAAAAATTCTAGCCGATTTCGTCTTAAATGAAATTTTATGTTGGGTAATGCTAATGCTTCTGATTTAAACCTTCTAGTCAAATTCGTCTCTCATGAAAAGTTATGAATAGTTTTAATGTTTGTGATATAGGTGATTCATTCAATATCGTACCCATGAGATATTATATTAAAGTTTTTATTTCTAATTCGTTTTAACGTTTGTTGAACATTGAGAACTATATTTATGTTTCTGACTCGATACGGTCTAATCGATTCACTTATCTTGGGATGTTTTATGATACATATCTATGCAATAAGCCTTTGCTCGTCATATTTTATGTGATTATTTTAATAATTTGTTATTGTACATCTACTATATCTGTATCAAATAAAATACTGTTATTCTCTTGTAGCCTTCCTGACAATTATTTCTGGGACATACAGGTGGTACTTTAATTATGGTGATACGGTATTTTATTGTTGTGTTATTGCCCTGTGATTGAGCACTATTTATAATGATATCTGGGTTTTATGATGATGACGTGTACATGCCTTTCTGCGCACTTATCACACGGTTATCTGATTATAAGTGATAATTATCAAATTAAATAGACAAGGCTTTTGATGTTGCACACAATTTATTCGAATGATTACACCTTCGGTATTGAAGATTTGATATAAAATGACACGGTACATGATAAATAACGGAAGTTTTTTGTGTGATATTACACGTTCCGCGTTCTGAGTACTGTGTGCTGTTGTAGATTTGTGTTACTACTACCACTATATGGTCACAAGTGTGAAAACTAACTAATTGGATAACTCCTGGCAACCTGATGTTGTGAAGGCTAGCTTCCTATTGGGTAGAGGGAGCCAGCATGTCACATGACTTTTCTAAATACAACGGAGTTGATCTTTTAAAGAAAAAAAGTGTTATGATGCAATATATTGAAATTACTTCTGAAAAGTGCGTGACTCTTCATGGATGAAGTATCAAAAGGATATTTTAAAGATTTTAAAGAAAAATACACTTCATCCAAGGCTTTTTAAATATATGAGAGTGGTCCAAAACAGTATCATTACAAGGGACGAGGAATGTAGAATTTATAAAATAAATAACCTCATTCGAATAAATTCGAGTGGTAGACTGTTTAAGAGATGACAACCTTATTACACCAGACCAGGAGTAGAACTATAATTTCACCATCACCAGCAATCCAGTATATTTGGAGAGTGATGGCTTGTTCCAGGATTAAATAAACATTTTACGATTAATGACCCAAAATAAAATGCCCAAACATTTCCCCATATCCTTTTCGCCAGACTGTCAAAATCATCATCAACATCACTAGTCCTATCAGGTATCAGGATTACTAAAAATATATGTTAATATTTTATTTTTAATTTTAATATTTATAACTCGGAACTAAACAACTGTCAAAAAATCATAAGAATTCCATCATATTTATTTATTACTATAACTACTGAGATTCTCGATGTCCTTAGAACGAGTCGATTATCACCATTAAATGACTCCCGGCTAAGAAACCCAAACTTATAGGAATGTGGCCAGAAAAAGGGAAAGTACTAGTTCTGACCACCCCCTTAAAATGTATTGCTACCAATCAAATAACATGTGAAAACCCAGATACATACTTCATCTTTAATATGGTCATCGCGAGTCTCGTTCATCAGCTTGTTGATCAGAGTAGCTGTTTTGTTAGCCTGAAACATATTTCTAAATCATCTTTCCTCATAGTTCTATTCTATGAAATAATATTAAGCATAAATACCTTAGAGAGTGGTAAAGGGGCACCAAATCAGTGGTTTGAACGTGGTTCTCTCAAAGAACCAACACATATAGGTTACATATGATGGCTAGGTTGTTCAAAAATACGTCTCTAGGCACTTTTTATAGGCTCTGATTTGTGTTTAACAAAGGCATAGAAAGAAGGGGGTTCGAGGCGTCCGGATACCCGTGGGATTAACTTATCTCTCCTTGAATTTGCTTGAGTCCCTCTTAAAGGGGGGTCCACAAATGTATATTTAAGCCTAATGTTTTTATTTTATATTATTACTACAGTTTTAATCGTATATGTCATCGAATAAATATTAGTTACTGAATATTATACTATTCCCCATCAAGATACACTTTTAAAACTTCTGATTGTAAAATTAGCTCTGTCAACATTTCAAAAACTATACTTCTTTTATCATACATTCATATGGTATTGAAAAACCAAGGACGTTTCTTGGAATGAGCCGATTAAGTGGGGTCCAAGAAAATGAGGTAAACTTTTTGCTACCACCTGTAAGATCCGACTTGAGGAATATCCATAGGGCAAGAGCAGCTTAAATAACAAAACAATTGTCAGAATTTGAGTTTGTAGCTTATGTAGTTAGGTTAACTACCATTCCTCCTCCTATAATCTTAACAAACGTACTTACTCAAAATATTATTTGATAGCTATGAAAATTTGAAAGAAAGGGCAGGGTGGGGAGTTGGGGTAGTGTCCAACCCTCCCCACCTTGAATTTCTTACCAGAACCCCCTTAGAAAAATTAACTAACCATGACCTTGGTGTTTCGTATTTGTAAATATTGTTTTAGTATTTTTTTAAAAAGTTTGTAATACATTTAAAACCAATTTTTCAATATTATTAAGTGTATAAAAGCGTTGAATTAAAATTTGATATTAAAAAATTAATAAAATAAGTAAAGAATACGATACAATTCCTATATCCTGGGACTACTGGTCAATTCAATAAACATAACTACCAGGCCATGAGCATCAAACCAACCAACTTAGACTGAAGGCGCCTGTGTTTTCCACTACACTGGCTACTATTCTGAGGGAACTGCATGATTACTATTGAGAAACAGCGTTGTACTATTATTATTATTATTATTATTATTATTAGCACCGCGTCTTACTACCCGTTCGGGTTATACGCACTCACGCTAATGTGTAATGGTAGGGTGATTGTGAGATGAAATGAAGGACCTACAGTTTAAAGTGGAATCCGAACCACGGTGGTGGCCTGGCATTCCTCACATTCACAAGATGTCTTGTCAGAGGTGAAGGAAGGGTTACAGCGTTGTAATTCTCTCATTTTCGTGTGTTCAACCTTCCCTAAAAACAAGAAAAGTTTCGCAACGCCGGTTAGTCGTGGTTGCAAGTATTTCCCTACCCCAGCACAACACCTTCAGATATAACAAAGAGTGAGGAGATTTGACAAAAGTTAATTGAGATAGAGAGCGAAGATAACGATTTCTCAATAATAGCTGCAGATCCATCAGTGATGATATTAGTTGTAAGAACTCCTGGTTTGTCTTGTTCACAAAGATACTTCCCACTACTTGGGTTGATTCTGTGTTAAGGTCATTTGAGCATCTCAATATTATTGCACAAGTGTATAAAAGCTATAAATATAGATTTATAGATTTTAAATCATTACATTTTATTGTTTAGGTAAATTAATGAATGTATGGGGCTTGAATTAAAAATAACTAAACATTCGTATGAGGTGATGGCTGTTGTAACCGTAGCCTTTCTTCCAAAATGGATAAATTAGTGAACTAAAATTTATAACTCACCTGTCCAGTTGTCCCATTACAAAGGTATACAGTTACCACAAGGAATACCAGCTGCCAGGCAAACCAGAAAACCATCTCAACATGTATAGGAATACCTGAACCTTTGGTTTCATCATTATTTAAATAAAACATTGCATAAAAATAAGACACATACGTTAGATCGACAAATTCACACACCGTGAAAATTAACATTTCTAAACCAAACATGCTATTTAACAAATCTGCAACGTCACATATTTTGTCGTATATTTGACGAAGAATTACAATCTCCTTGGTGGAAATCTTGGGCGTATTTGAAACTAAAACTACCTCAGGCTGGGGTTGAACACGGCACGATCTACCTTTGGATATTACACTCAATTTAGCAATGTTGGTGAGAGAAATTTTAGAGTTTAACTTCATAGTTATGGTTTGAATTTCTAAATTTAGCGCCGAGCATTTAGCTTGAATTATGAAAATTAAAGTTAAAAACTGCGCAATTATAAATGATCTTATGTTGCAAGATAAAAGATTTCCGATGGTAGTAAAGGGACGAGCTATAATGAAAAAATAATAGATTTCAGGTAGAGGAATTATAAAGAAAATTACAAAATACATAAAATGATGCATTTTTTTGTAAAAATATAAATGTGTGGGAAGTTGACTGTCGAGTTTGTGGATATTGAAAATAATTGTATCCATCCTTTGTTTAAATAAATAAGTTGAAAAATAAATGAATATATTTGCCAAAAATGAGACAAATATTTGAGCTGATGCAGCATTTGATAGAATTAGTGTTTGTTCAAATAAAGTAAAATAATAAATCACGCCAAATATCTCGATACTAATGATACAAATCATGACAGAAATGTTGTAGATGACCCTCAACTTTGAATTAGTTATTTTGTTTTCTGAAGGGTGATGTCTCGTAACAGGATAAGGAGCAAGCCCTAAAAATGTGGCTAAATGAAGTAAAGGTTTCAATGCTGAGTAAATATCTTGTGAAGTTTCCATTTTTACAAATAAAAACTAGTTTTAATGTTTTAAATATATTTATACACAATTACTAACACTGGGTTGCCCGACTACTGTACTTGAAATTAGCCTGTGTTGAAGTTAGTCCTAATAGAGCGAGTGGTGAAAGGGGTATGTTTATTAAATTGTTCGTATTTCATAAACCAACTAACTATACAGCACTTAATCGAGCAATAAAATTCATTTCATAGTGAGCTATGAACCGAAGCACTCAAGCTAATTAATGAGGCACACTTAATTGATTATTTTATCTACTGCCATCACAGTTATAGGGAAAGAGCTTCCAAGGTGTCTAGATAAGAATAAATTTGTGTACATTATTTGTAGGAATAGTAAAGGTAGGATTCCCTCAGCGCAACTCACGCCTGCGACTGCAGACGTAGAATCATTAGTCATAGAAGCGGGATAAAGGTTTCCCTATATGCGTCTCTTGACCACCAGTAATGGGTAATTTTATGAGTAGTATATATCGTTCCTCATTTATCAGAGTTCTTCATTTTATGTTTTATTTAATGTTCGTATTATTTTGTAATAGTGTTAGCTTTAACTTTGACACAAAATAAGAATATTACATTTCTTTTCACATGTTAGTCCCGGAATACTGGCAAATATATTTCAAAATTGAGGGATGCTTTGCCAATCAATTAGATTTTCATCCTCTTCTACGGATAAATCCTGGACGACTTTCATAACCAGCCGAATCAAATACAAAACTAAATACAATTCTACTAAAACACACGCTTTTTCGGTGATGCGTCTGCAGCCGCAATGTAGGGAGGCAGGACGCGCAGTGTGGTCGCCAGTTGCAGTCACCTCGAAGGAACTGGCCACATAACAAACTATGACAAACCAGTCCAGTCATTGGTCGTAGACGCGAGACTTGAAAACAAGACGCGCAATGGGAATACTACCTTAACGTTACTTTTTCAACATGATATATGGAAAAGAAATTATATAGGTTGGCTACAAATATTCCTCCCCGTAGTTTTCAGTGCAGTTTTCAACAGCGTGTTTTTACTTTCTCTCGACATATCGTAGAGGAAGTATTGAAATCGTAAAAAAAACAACTCTAAATCTCGATAAATTTCGACGTTTCAGGACCTCCTGAAACAAAAAAAAAGAGTTGTTTTCGCATTACCATCTGTCTGTACTTTAGGTTAAAACCTAAGTTATTTAACCGATTAGGCTCAAACTTGGTATCTGGCATTTTCATAAGGTCCCCCGAGGGTTTTATAGAATGATCTCCAACCCTAAAATTAGTGGTGGTTTACTGAAGGTCAAATTAAATAAAAATAGATTTTCTCAAAACATACTTTAACGATTTTATTAACTTTTATATCCAGATACTGTTTTTTATTATTATTAACAAAATGATAACTCTCATTTTCTCATGAAAATGACTTTAAGGGTACTCTATATCAGGGAAACTTTCCACAATTCATCATTTCTCCCCAATAATTTGAGATATATATATATATATATATGTGATTTTAATTCAGTGCTTTGATAATGAATTTTATTCTTACGCTCTTTGGTGTACAAATATGTTTCTTTTTTCTCATTTTTTCTGTAAAAATGTTTCTAGTACCTAATGCCATAAAGTAAGTAAGTATTATTGTATATCCTTTCATTTATGATCTATTGGTGTAATGTTTCTACAACAATGTATAAACCTATCATTTGGTTTCACAAATCTTACGATTTTTTTGGTAATTATGTTAGACAAATACGAAAAAAAATCTGTTTGGTGTACCAAACCTTTCTTACTTTCTCAATATCTTACAGGTATAGAAAGTATTTTGATCGTCAAAAACTCGAAATCAAGATTTTGATGAATTTCGAGATTTTATGACCCCCTGAATCCGAAAAAGTTGTTTTTGAATTTCCGTCTCTTTGTACCTCCAACCAGAGCCTAAACTATTTTATAAATCGGGCTAAAACTTAGTATCCAAGGTTTTCATAGGGTTGCCCCGGGAGGGTAGGGGGTTGGAATTGGATATCCCTCCCTAAAATTTAGGGTAATTTACTGAAGGGGAAAAAGAGATAAATTCGATTATATCAAAATATGCTCAAAGATTTTGATTAAATTTCATTTATGAAAATCTATGAATATTCAAAACAAAATGGATACTTTCAATAATTCGGCAAAATTACTTTAAGTGTTCCTGTCTGATGCATAAATTCTTATTATTTATCATATCTCAGTAACTCTTTGAGGTATGAAATTACTTATCGTTACAAATATGTAGGTCTAATTATAATACACATCTTTTATTTGAAATATATTTTTATAAAAACCAATAACTTTCAAGCTATACACAATTATATATTTATATATATTTTAACTTTTCGAACACTAAAGTCAAAGTATTGCGACCGTAAAAAATACCTAACCCGAAATGTTGTTGGATGTTGACGTCTCATTAACCCCCGAACCATAAAAAGTGGTTTTTACAATGCCGTCTGTTTGTGTGTCTGTTCAACCCTAAAATTAAGAGTAGATTAATAAAAAGTGAAAAGAGAAAAAAACTATATTCTCAAAATGGTCTTTAACAATTTTGATTAAAATTCTTACATAGGCGTTGATTACATATATATATATATATATATATATATATAGAGAGAGAGAGAGAGAGAGAGAGAGAGAGTTATTATCTACTGTACTTAGGATAAACGTATCTTTATTTCCATCTACAAATTATTTTTGATATGACCTCTTTTTTATATATTTATATAAAACATTTATTATTAGTGAGGTAAGTGTAATTTTTAACATCAAAATTTATAATTTTATCAGCAAACATGTAATAATGCTTTTATGGTTCGATTAAAAGGTAGAAAATATTTATTTCTACGTGTACACTAGATACAATTCTTACCTTGCCATCATCATTATATTGATAGTTCCCCAACCAGTCACAAAGTGTACGGACGTTATTATCTAAAGTGGTAAACATTTCTTCCATCAAGATAAAAAGTAACTTTGTGAAACAGTTGACTTGATAAAGACAAACAATATAACCCATCAAGGATGAAAGACATGGTTTGTATAATAAACACAATTATATTAATTAAATGAATTTTTCTTTGTTTATTAAAAAAATAGTAAATCAATTAGCCTCTAGATTTCAAAAGGAAGTATTAAAAATAAATAAAGGTACTATAAGATACCAATAATAAATAATACCCTTAGTAATAGAGAGACTGGTATTGTTCAGTTAAAGAAGATTATTTCAATTAATTGTTCCTTTGGGTATGATACATATTGCAAAACATTAATATGTTTTTTTTAAATGTTAAAAACATCGGTATATTTGTTTAATTCAATACTTCCTTGATTAAAATATTTTATTTCATTTTCTATACTGTATGTTTTAATTGGGATAAATTTATATCATTAATTGGCATTATTTTAGTATTTTATTGAGTAATTGATTGTCTTCAATAATGCATTTTTAAACCTCATTTTAAGGTTTATTAATAATTTATTATCTTAGTTTATATCAGAATATTATTTTTTAAAGAGAATGACATTTTAAAGTTATAATGTTCTAAATTTATATATTATATAAATGATTTGTCCGTTCTTTAGAGTAGCTTGTATCTTACTTACATATTTGAGGTATTTAACATGCACCTTCTGAAGCGATTGGTTGTATAAACACATAGGAATTTCTATGAGCGAGAGCGAAAGGGCGTACCAATCATGCTGGAAAAAGTATTTTCACATATTTTCTTCGGATCTTTTACATGTCAAAATCAACACTAGAGCGACAGCTTTATTTCACCTCAGCGTAAAACCCGAATGGATAGTAAGACGCAGTGATAAAAAAAACTTCTCGAGCAAAGGAGGTTGTGCTACGGATTTTTACAACTTTAAAAAAATCCATCGACCCAAGCCTGGGTTTGATCCCACGAACATTAAACATAGCTTATAGAATAATAAATTACTAGTAGTTTTCTTGGTACTACACACACAGTTAAGTGTTTCCATATTTATTTTATCACTATCTTAACGATAGAGAAAGTAATTGAACTCGAGATTTTGATGAATGTCGAAGTTCATGAACCCCCGAATAAAAAAAAATATTTTTTTGAATTACCATATGTCTGTACCTACCTTGCCGATCAGGCTAAAACTTGGTATCTAAGATTTTCACATGGTTGCCCCGAGCGATTTTTGGAATAGGATATCTAACCCTAAAATCAAGGGTAGCTACTGAAGGGCAAAAAGAGAAGAAAAAAAAAGATTTTCTCAAAACCAGCTGACAATTTTTATTAAATTACATTTCAAAACATTTATAGATATTACTAACAAAATGGCTACTTTCAATATTTCAGCAAATTGACTTTTAGGGTTTCAGTCTGATGCATAAATTCTAATTTCTTATCAGATCTCCAAAACTTTTTGAGATATGAAATTACTTTTCGGAGTCAATATATATATATATATATATATATCTATTTATGATACAAATATTTTAGTTGAAACATATTTTTATACACCCAAGTAGTTTCAAGATATACGCGATTTTATATATATATTCTATTTTGCAACATAGAGGTAAAGCATTGCAACCGTAAAAAATAAATCTAACCATAAATGTTGTTAGATGTCGACTTCTCATGAACCCTGAACCTAAAATTGTTTTTTGCAATGCCGTCTGTCTTTGTGTCTGTTTAACCCTAAAGTTAGGAGTAGTTTTTTAAAAAGATAATAGAGAAAAAAAAGGTTCTCAAAATCTCTTTTAACGATTTTGATTAAAATTTGTATCCAGGCGTTGATTAAGATTATAATTAACTGGCTATTTTCATTTTACCGTCAAAATGAATTTTAGGTTACTTTACAGAAGCGGAATTTTCTATTTCTATTAGAGGTAATAAATACCTTATCATTGTAAAATTATAGTACTATCTAAAATAAAATTCTTTTATATAATTTTTTTAAACAATAGTTTCTGAGATATTGTAAAATATAATAATACAATTTTGTGAGCTTTATTTGTAAAGCGATAGCACTTAAGTCTTAACGCAAAAATTCTCTAATGCCATAGCGCAAGAAATAAGTATCTCAAAAAATTAATGTTTTTCTTATTTCAACCTCTTAGTGAAAATGTTTGTAGAAAAATGATCTAACTCCAACATTTCATATTAAATAGTCTATATCTACCTCTTTTATTGGTCAGAATTTATAAATGTAGAATTTAATAATACAACAATAACCATACGATGTGCAACCTCTAATAAAATGTTGACATTTTAATAGGAAGTGTTGACCTTTGGTAATCCAATAACAATATTTTTATTGTAGCAATTATTGCTACAAGGCATCTAAAAATGGGTTAGTCAACAAGAACAGCGCTTACCCAATTTCACCTACCGGACGAGCGAGCGGAAAAGGACGTCCACACACGATAACAACATTGAAACATCTAAGAGCGATGATCCTAGTGCTGCATT
>CABFOV010003320.1:20606-33704 GCA_902141375.1 Timema poppense | reverse complement strand
GGGGGGGGGGGGGGAGAAGGGAAACAAAATCGGGAATATTTTCAGAGCTGGTGCTGAACGATACAAGACAGTACAAAGCGCCATGATGTGAACCTACCTTCATACTTTGAATTCATAACATATTTTTTGTCGTTGCTGTTACGGCGTCTTGTTAATTATTTGGGTTATACGTATATTTACAAATTATTTGAATATGTTAGGGATGATAAGTGTCAAATTTAAAGAAAGTGCATCCAAATTTGCGTGCGGAGAATGTGTAAAACTTTTTAAGAAAAAACACCCCCAATACACCCGACAGGTATTCGAAACCCTATCACCCAGTAATCAGAAGTCAAGTCTAATTCGAGACTGATGCCTTGGAGCTTGGACCATTCGACCACAGTGTCAAAAGTCACCTTTAAAAAAAATCCAATTTCAATATATATATATATATATAAAGCTTATCAATAAAAAATAAACTCCTTTTATGTAATCTTCTAAAATATCTCTATTCTACCTCATATTTATTTACTGGTATGCCTGAATAAATAAACAGTTGTCAATGAAATATGGTATACATATTTCGCTAGAGGTTTTGTGACATTTAAAATAAACAATTATATAAATATAAGTAAAATAAAACTAGTCCAATTAACAAAACAAACTCACTGCAGGTTAGTATAAACAATTTAAGTTCGTTCAACTTTCAGCTTTAGGGCAAAGATGAAATGAACAGAGCAAAAATGAGCTATGTTCAAAAAGGACTGTTTTAAATTATTTTTATTATTAGCACCGCGTCTTACTACCCGTTCGGGTTATACGCACTTACGCTAATGTGTAATGGTAGGGTGATTGGGAGATGAAATGAAGGACTTACAGTTTAACGTGGAATCCGAACCACGGTGGAGGCCTGGCATTCCTCACATTCACAAGATGTCTTGTCAGAGGTGAAGGAAGGGTTGGGTAATCAGATACATCTGTGCTGGGACTGAGGATTGAACCCCGGCTGCCAGCATAGAAGTCTAACACCTTACCCTTAGACCGCCAGGTCACCGACTGTTTTAAAGATATTAAATATTATGTTCAATCAACGGGTTAGTAATAGTTAAATCTACGACGTCAGAGATGAAAAAAAAGCATAAAAAAAAAAAAAAGTGTCCTCATTGGTCGCATAAAGATAAATTACACTTGTAAAACCACCCTTACTACACCATGTCATGTTTCAAACCTAAAACTTCACGTCACAAGACATCCGGTCTACTGTGAGCTTGACGTTTTAGACGGCGTGGACAATGTTTCGGGTAAAATGTTTAAGATGAAACTAAGTTTGGTAACATTACAAAGCAGGTCAAGCTGTAGTTCTAAATGAATACATTTAAATAAAACATAAAACAAATCTTAAAATAGGTTTGTTTTATTTTCAACCTTCGCCAAGGCCAGTTTTTGTCTCTTTTAATTTGAATAGAATGTCTTATTGTGTGTGTATTTTAAAATATAGTTAGTTTGTGAGTCGTCTACTGACATAATAAATCATTTAACAAGCACAAGTTAAATACTCAAAAGTTAAAAACGAAGGGATAGTAATATTTTAGAAAGTGAACCAATTGTATTTTGTTTTGTTGAATTGTAGGCCCTACGAATACAACTTAATTCACATTTTTTAAATGTAAGACTTTTTTAATCAACTTTTATTGCAATTCTGTGAGATAAAACGTAAGATGATCTTCCGCATACAAGTACTAGCATTAAGGAACTAATCATTGCTTATTTTTTCTGGTTTGTCCGCTACGGGGAGGTCGGGGTTATAGCCCCCTAATGGTGGAATGGGGTCAGTAGCGTAGACAGAGTTTGACAAGAGGGAGGGACAGGGGATACCTAAACTTTTCATATAATCTGTACCACTGGCAAGAATGAATAGTGGTGGTTGGCTACACAAATATTATTTTTACAAAATTAATATTAAATTCACTATTCACTGTTATATTTTGAGTCTTTAGTGAAAAGTATTTTAAATTACATTAATAAATAAAAAAATCATTTTATTACCCTGCGACGAATGTTTAAATTTTACATTTGTTGTTGATCTTCGATGATAATTGAGTAATTTTGAGTTTGTTGTTTGTATTTTGCCATGGAAAACCCTTTTAGTCTATATGTATATATGTGTGTTCGGCACCACGGCTTATTACCCAATAAGGTTGTACGGGCGAATACAAACTACGCCATCGTGTCAAGTACAAGGAAGGTTGAATTTATAGGATATGTACCCACATTTTCTTGGAGGGAGAGAGGACAATCTAGGTAAAAATACCCTCAGCACAATTGGTCGGGATCATAACCCAGTTCTCCTCGTCATAATCTGTCCTGTCTATTGCGAGAGTGATGCCTTAGAACATTTAACCACCGAAACGGGTCCCCTCTTAAAAAATGTTCTGAGACGTCTTCTGGACTACCTTCGCTACAGGCTCTTGACGGAGGGACTTGATTCCTTAAAACCTCTTATCATCGTAGTCCCCCAATTTAATACTCGTACAGCCCACTTAGGTGGTCGCATGGTCTAAGGCGTCACTCTCGTAATAGACTGGACTGCCAATGACAGGGAGATCGTGGTTCAATCCCTGTCGGGGGAACTGTGGGAATTTTTTCCTAAATGATTTTCCACTCTCTCTCTCCCCCCTCCGTGTAAATGCGGATACACTTCTCCAAAATTCAACATTACTCATCCTTAGCCCATTAGCGTAATTAGTACATAAGTTTATAATTATAATGGATAGTAAGACACGTTGCTAAACAGAAAAAAAACTCTCTTGTATTTAAACCCATTTCAGTGGCCGAACCCTTTTGTACTAAACTGGTCTGCTAGGGACTAGGAGATCAGGATTTGAATCCTAGTTGGATCTACTGAGATTGGTTTGACCTAAAATGGTTTCTCACTCTCCTTCCACGCAGGTGTGGGTCCACTACCTTTAAAATGTTTATTTCCTCATCCCTACCCCATTAGTGCAATTATCATATATATAGCCCGAACAGGTAGTAAAACGCAATAATAAAAAAACTATTTTTAAGACTATTTCATTGACAGACATGTTCTTTCATATGCAAATGCGACTACACTTCCTCCAAACTATAGTTTACTCAACCCTACCCCTTTGTGTAAATTTGAGGATAGCCCGGACAGTAGCACTCAAGAAAAGTAATACAGTTTCGACTTAATCCCTTTTTTCCTTCCACTAAAACTTTCAAAAGAGTCGTTCATGTTCCTATTCAAAGTCCACGCAAACACGAACCTAGTTTCTATTGGTCGTCGAGCGACGCTGCCGGTGACAATTAGCCGAAGAAATGAGTTCACTTGATCCACATTGCCACACTTATCGCATGGACCAAATTAAGAACGAGGTAATTTAGTTCAGTTGGGAAAAACTTTCGTTGTAAAAACATATGTTCATGGCCTCAAACTATAGTGAGTAGCTTTTTTTTTTTCATTCATGAAATAATAATAGTTCTTGAATGTGGTCTAGACATCTTTTTTACATTTCCGGTTATAGTTAGCAATCTCACAATATTATAATGTGCACAAATGTTAACGCATAAAAAATATTTTAATAATCCTAAAACATATTATCTTGGTTTTAATTAATATTAGTATTTGCCCACGGCTTTGATCACGTTAAACAATACATTAACACATTCGGCAACTTCAAATGCTTAAAAAAAGAATTAAACTTATTAGAGAGTCGTGTTTTATGTGAGTACAAAGATTCACGAATAAACACGGATTCACCCCCCATCGTCTCCCACTCCAAACCCCAGATAATATCACGTGCCATCTTATGGTATCAGCAATACCAGCCGCGACGAATGTTCACTGCTTACACTAGTTCAGTCGCTGATTAGATAAGGTGATGTTAGTATATTCTTTAGCCCGTATTATTAAAAATAAGAAGCACAACAGGTCTCGATCAAATAAATACTTTTTTAAATTTACTGGATCAGACAAACAAACATTCTTAAAATGGAATATTTGGTATTCTTACTGCTGACCAGCAAGTTAAGTTTGGAACTAAGGAAGAAATGGACGAAACTCTACTTTTGGAACAACGCGCTTTGTGTGGAGCAGAAAATTGGAAAGTCATGAAGATGGAAAAACAAATACTTGGAGAGCTTTGAAAATACGAGGGGTGTTCAAAAAGAAACCGAACTTTTACTATAACATCTTTATTGCTCATTGTACAACATTTTAGGCACTGTCACCCTCAAAGTAGTCCCTTCTACTGGCAATACACCGTTCCCAACGTTGCTTCCATTTTTGGAAAGCCTCCTGTAACGCACTTTGTGGGATGGCGCGCAGGTCTCTTGTCGCATTGTCCTGAATCTCCTCTATGGTTTAGAAACGACATCCCTTCAACGTGGTTTTAAGTTTGGGAAACAGGAAAAAGTCTGCTGGGGTTAGGTCCGGAGAATACGGTGGATGGGGCACTATGGGAGTGTGATGTTTTGCTAGATAGCTGCGGACAAGGAGCGACGCGTGAGCTGGCGCATTGTCATGATGCAACATCCAAGTCTGGTTTCCCCACAACTCAAGCCTCTTCCTGCGCACAGCATCCCTCAAACGCGCTAGAATTCCCTGGTAGACTTCCTTGTTTACCATCTGACTACGTGGTACAAATTCCTGATGGACAATGCCTTTGAAGTCAAAAAACACAACCAACATCACCTTGATCTTTGACCAACTCATGCGTGCTTTTTTGGACGAGGAGACCCTTTGCCCACACACTGCGACGACTGCACCTTCGTTTAAATATCATAGCCATAAACCCACGTCTCATCGTCTGTTATGATGTACTTAAGGAAGTTTTCATTGTCATTGGCAAGCAGTTCCTGGGTGATTTCAACACGGGTCTGTTTCTGATCGTCTGTCAACAAACGTGGCACGAGTTTTGCACTGACACGACGCATATCAAGTTTGTCACTCAAAATTTGATGGCATGATCCTACGCTGATTCCCACTTCATCAGCAACTTCTCGAACAGTTAAACGACGATTTCCACGAATCACAACACAAACTTTCTAGACATGGTCGTCATCTGTTGATGTGGAAGATCGTCCAGGTTTGGGATCGTCACTGACTGACATTCTGCAATGTTTAAAACGCTTAAGCCACTCATAGCACTGCGTTCAACTCACACAGTCCTACCCGTATGCTTGGCTAAGCGATTTAAATGTCTCTGTAAAAATTTTGCCAAGTTTGTAGCAAAATTTCACACACACACGTTGTTCTTCAAGCTCTTTCATTGTCCCTTTGGCACTAATCCGACGAACAGCTTGCGCACGTGCTCACTTCAGCGGATGTAGCTCGCTAATTAACGGTCAGAGAGAAACGCGGCAAATGGCAGTTTGTTGTCTAAGCCTGCCGCTACGTGAAATCAGTAGCCGCAGCGTGCTCCCTCTGCCGGTTGGGGGGCAATTTCCAAAGTTCGGTTTCTTTTTGAACACCCCTCGTATGTGATGCTGTAAAGGATCAGGTGGACAGACAAGGTAACAAATGAAGTCCTAAGAAGAGTGGGTGAAAAGAGAAACATTTTATTATGTGATTCTTCGGTACGAAGCAAACTGGATCGGACACATCCTTAGGAGGAACTGTCTTTTTAATTACGTCATAGAAGGAAAGGTTGAGGGAAAGAGAAGCTTAGTATGGAGGAGGATTCAAATATTGGATGACTTGAAAGAAAGAAGAAAATTTCGGGAGCTGAAGGAGGAGGCAGAGGACAGGGTGCATTGGAGGTCTATGTTCACTGACACTCACTATCTTGAGGCAGAACATGCAGTAATAATAATAATAATAATAATAATAATAATAATAATAATAATAATAATTTTACCACCCAGAAAAATTGAGAACTCCACTGAATTTGAAGCGCTCTATTTCGTGTACGTCATTAACTGACTGAATATATCACTACACAAATCACTAATTAACTTAATGCTCGAATATGAATACTACCCGTCGTCCAACAGTTAACTCACCACTGCAAAACTGGAAGCCCTAGTTCTACGAAATATGTTTTTTTCGCTCATACCGGAAATATAACGCGGGACCCTTATTTTAGTAAACACACGTGCTACCGAATTATTTAAAGGGTATTTTTGACATTTAGATTTTTTTTAATGTCAAACTTGACCGACAAATGAGGGGCAGCGTGAATTAAAAAATAGCATCTCTTCTCTGAAAAAACAACAACTTGAGATTAACTGCCTCGCTGTGATAAACACATGAAACCCCTATACACGTAGTTGTAATAATCTTCGCCAACAGAAGGCGGACACTTGGTCTGTATGGCTTGATTGTTGACTCACGCCATGGAGTTGAATATTTCACTTTCTTTATTTACTAAGAACTGTTTGTAGGACAATTAAAATAATTAAACACACTTCGGTGGCAGCGTGGTCTAACGCGCTACTCTCGTGTTGTACTAGACTGCCGATGACGGGGAGATCGGAGTTAGAACCTCGTTTGGTTGTTTTGACAGTGATTTTATCGCTAATTGTTTTCCACGCAAATGTGGGTACACTTTTTAAAATTAAACTTCTCTCATTCATCTCTAACACATTTAGCTTTGTTAGTTCGTTTGAGTATAATGTGAGTGGGAAGTAAGACGCAGTGACTATATACAGGGTGGTTATTCACTTGAGACTGAACACTCATTAGTTGGAATATTAGATGAGTGTGGGTGCTGGGCACTTCCAGAATCTTCTATGAGACGTTTTTACTTTTTATGGGACGAGGTATGTATTACATCATTCAAATTTAACTTTACAATCACGAGTTAATTAAAAAAGAAAGTTCATTACCGAGTGAACCACCCTGTATATACTCAATAGATTATATTTAGTAATCCCATCTTTATATTTAAATCTTCAAAACTTTTTTTGTAGGAATTCAGTTACGCTATTTTTAAATGACGTTTAAGCAATGTCGCGTAAAACCTTTTCCCCAAGACTTTAACATCGAACAAAAGAAAAAAAGAGAGAAACAAAAAAAATTTGCTCAATTTAATCCAAGTATAAGATTAAATACGAGAAGAGAGTCTTTCACTTCTCCATTTCAATGAAAGGGAAGAAAATTCGGAAGGTTATAAAGATAAAGACAGTGTTTTAAACTTATCTTATTTTTTTTTAAGTTTAAAATTAACTTAAAAAAAAACTTTAAGCCATTTACAAGATGCTAGACTTTTAAAACTTGAGGTGAAGGAGACTTGGAGTAAAAATGATAAGAAAATGACAAATTAAAAATAAAAACAGAATGTATGGATTTAAGGATATCATATATTTTTAGATTTTCCCCTTACTCTACACCTCATACCACGTTTGAACCAATTAACAGATTCTAATAAAAATTGATGCGCACCCTTTCCTCTCTTTGAGAATCAAAAATATATAAATATTTGGTTCCTAGCCCATATATGCTGTTTTATAAGTTAACCTATATTTAAAAATAAAATTCAATTTAGTTTAAACCTGGTTAATTAATCATTTATTTAAATTTATGGTTTTCTTTAAAACAAGCAGTTGAAACAGAATTAGCCTATGCCTAAATATTAGACACGCCTTTTTATAATTATTTGTTTTTTCTCGTAAGACAATAGCATAGCCATTTAAAAAAACCTTTTTATTTATTTTAAGCCACAAGAAGCTGCCAAAGGTTAATTAAATATTTAATTGTCACAATTTATTTAATTAATTTAAGTAAAACCAGAAATACCATGTCTTACTTAAAATTTAAATGTAATCCAACTTGTTTTATGTAAATATTAATTATTTATCTTTGATATAGATTAAATATTAGGGAATACAATAATATAAGCATTGAAAATAAAACTATCTGTTTCTAAAAACGAAATTATAACTTTTAGTATTAATCTAGTCACGCAATTATTGGGAGTCAAATTTCAGATAATACTTAAAACTCACTGCGATATACTTTAAAAATAACAATAATAAGTAACAAACATCAACATGTTTTCTATTGAAAGGTAATATAATAAAACCGACTAGTGGAAAATATGCTATACTTAATCGATATACACCCTTCAAGGTTTTGTGACTATTAGTTGGCGTCGATACAACAAAAACTAAATAAGAAATCAATCCGTGTAGTATATGTAATTATAGATTGGACATGTCTGGAAACATTTACACATTATCTAGTGCCACTAATTGCAACATTTTAAAATAAAATGAAATAGTTTTTATTTTAACTAAATAGTAAATTATTACAATGAGTTGTAGGCTACTCAGTGCTTCTACCCCTATTTTAAATACCAAATTGGGACACATAAAGTTAAGTGTTTTTTAGAACGATACTGTAAAAAAAAACCTTTAAGGAGTGCTGAGCTGCCCATGAACGACATTTCGTAACGCCCATTTGGACGCGAATGATCAATAAAAATCTTTCATAAATCTTGTGTCTAGCTACATATTACACGTACAGATTTTTAACTGAGCACATAACAAACTATGCTCCATTCATGTTAGGAATTACTCTCTGAAAGGTCTTTCTTCCTACCAATATCCTACTATATAATATATTTCTTGTAGGGAGAAATGCCTTTCAGAAAACAGTTCCTATCCTGGACAGACTAAATACATTTCTTCCACTGATTGAACTTCACTTCGGCTCCAAGATATGAGAGGATAGCTCTAAATCCACCACTGCTCTCTAATTAATTCATATATATATGCAGGGCTGGTGCCAGACTATTTTGCACCCTAAGCAAGGCTAAAACACTGTGCCCCTATCCGTTCCCTTACCCCCCAAAAATGGTTAAAAATGGCCAAAACATTTGTTTTGAAAAAGAATTAAAAGCACAAAGCTTAAAACTGGACCATTTACTAAAAATTGCAAGTATAAGTATTAAATACAACAACAATTGGTTATATTCTTCAAACACAAATTAAATTGTTTTAGCACACCTATCATTCAAATTATCTTGTGAATTGTGATCTTAAATTAAAACCGCTTAAAAATTTCAGATTCACACATCAAAATCTCACTTTTAATTTCTTTACCTTTGCAAATTTTATCACCAATTTCTTCAGGTTAAGTGCTGATGATTGGGAATGTTATAATTATTAGCACCGCGTCTTACTACCCGTTCGGGCTATACGCACTTACGCTAACGCTAGGGTGATTGTGAGATGAAATGAAAGACCTACAGTTTAACGTGGAATCCGAACCACGGTGGAGGCCTGACATTCCCCACATTCACAAGATGTCTTGTCAGAGGTGAAGGAAAGGTTTGGTAATCAGATAAATCTGTGCCAGGACCGAGGATTGAACCCCGGCCGCCAGCACAGAAGTCTGACACCTTACCCCTAGACCGCCAGGGCACCGACTGGGAAAGTTCAATATCGATATAGTTGTTAAGCCAACTAGTTTCTTTTGCAACATTGTTGAACGTATGTAGGTTTTTATAAGTTTGAGCTTTTAGAAACTCCGCTCACCACTTTCCACTGATACTGGAAGATCAGAAGGATCCTTATAGCAAGAGAAACATTAGGCACATTATCCAAGAGTTTTTGTTGTAGTATGAATAAAAGTTCCTCTTGTGGTGATATATACTGTGAAAGTCTTCGAGCTATTGCAATAAGTTCACTATCTTAAGCATCAATATTTTTTTTTTTTCATTGTGAATCAACGATTTTTCCAAATTTTTGCATGCTTTGAGTGCATCTTCAGTGGATTTTTTTTGTTGATACTGTGTTTATTATACAAGAAGCCAAATAGGGAATGATATTGTTGTAGTTGTTGAAATCTCTCAACGGATTGTATGGCCATGTCTAAGACAGTATAGTGGAAATCCAACTTTAAATTTTTCCTTTGGATCTTGAGGTGCCTCCTCTTGGGGTCTCATGCTCACACTGCCGTTTCTCTCTTCTTTTTCTTACTTGTTCTGACTCAAAAACTGGTAGTATTTTTAGATTCTTTTCAATCTCAGTGGCATCTATACAAACTTGTTTAGAATCGTCATAACCCTTGCAGCCCCCGAGGTAATTCATAGTCACTTGCTATTGGCTTGAAGCTTAATTCAGATCAGCTTCTTTATTTTGAAGTAGATTTCTTGTAAGATTGACTTCAAAAATGATGCTATACCATGTAACGAGCGATACCACGAACTTGAACGTATAAATTGCATCAGCAAGAGCCTTAGTTTCTAATCGGGAAGTATTTCCAGATAAACCTTTTAGGTTTATGTCATCAAAGATCTCTAATAAAGCATCATATATAATACCAAGATGGTATCTCAGTGGTTTCAAAGCATCAAATCGACACAACCATCTTGTTTCACTCAATGGCCTATACCCAAGTCTAGTACATGATAATTTCTGGAAAAATACCATAGAGCGCGAAAAAAAGAAGATATATTTAAAGGATACCTAGATAAAATACAGAATGTATACATTATTGTCAGTTACATCTTAAACAAGGGTTAGAAAAATTGATCTCTATGAAACTGTACCCATCAATTTAAAGGTCAGTAATACGCCCTAGGCGGCTGCATAGTTGGCCTAGTATGGGTAGCGCCAGACCTGTATATACTTATTTCAATTTCTTTATTAATTTAATTCTTTAGTTAAAAAAAAGATCTTACCCTTTTCATGTTTTTATTTGAGTGATAGATGACCTGGTGGTCTAGGGGTAAGGTGTCAGACTTCTGTGCTGGCGGCCGGGGTTCAATCCTCGGTCCCGGCACAGATTTATCTGATTACCAAACCCTTCCTTCACCTCTGACAAGACACCTTGTGAATGTGGGGAATGCCAGGCCTCCACCGTGGTTCGGATTCCACTTTAAACTGTAGGTCCTCCATTTCATCTCACAATCACCCTACCATTACACATTAGCGTAAGTGCGTATAACCCGAACGGGTAATAAGACGCAGTGCTAATAATAATAATAATAATAATAATAATAATAATAATAATAATAATAATAACAATATTTGAGTGATTTCTTGTACGTTTTAGATTTTGTCAAGGAAATTACAAAATGATAATTTTATATTTAAAATTTTGAACAAAGAGGGTACTTTACGGAGTAAGTACTTTATAAAAGATCACGCCATTCCTTTCTCACGTGATCTTTATTTCAATGTCAAAATTAAAATTAATATAATATACAAAAACCTCATACAAATACATTTTTTTTAACATTCAAGCTAAAATAACATTTTTTATAATGTCATAACATTATTTCTATAAATTCCTCACCCCACCCTCCCTTAATATGTATTCCACGAACTAGTTAAACGTAATCCAGGGATAATTTTAAATAAAGGTTTAACAACAAACAATTTTATCTGCTTAAATTGTAGCTTACGGCACTTTCTACGCAAAAAAACAACAACTTATCTCCTTCAACAATAATTATAACTGACGTAGCAACGGTTAAGATAATAACATACTACTTTTACATGGGATGTGACAATTTTTTTATTACTGCCACAGGTCATGTTGGCTGGACGATTAGTGAAGCTGGCTATGTCTCCAGAGTTAAAAGTGATATCTCAACTAAATATAATGAGCACACATATCACATTTTTGTATTAACAAAATAACTATCAAATACACGAATGAAAATTACAAATATCACTATTTTTTTTACTAAGCACATTTCAAATAAAAACGGCAAATAAATTTTTTTCTCGTTTTTATGGTTTACGGAGAAAAACTAAAAATAATGTAATTAATAGTTTACAATATTTTTTTTTGTATGTCTGAAAGGTGTAATTGGTACTCGAATCGGGAAAGAAAATATATTTATAAAGGTTTAATGTTTATTTCATATAAACAATGAGAAATTTCCAAATAATATTATCAATTCTAATAGCTTAATATTTTCAGAGTTTACAAGTGTCAATACATATATTTTAATCTTCAAACTGATCTTAAATTGATGTCACGTCTAAGGAAATACTATATTATTTATAGCCAGCCATTATTTATATTTTAGAATAAATATCAAATTTACAGTAAATTTGTTGTTAAGTTAAAAAGGAGTATCACACTTACCAAAGAGCATAAATGATTTAATATTATAAAAAAACATATTGAGAAATAAATGATACGACACCATCGCAAAAACTTTCTAATGTAATGTGTTATATCTTGGAACAAAATTATCCTTCTTACTTAAGGTTTCATCTGACCACAACCGGGTTTGAATATCGGGTTCTGAGACAAGTTTTACCTTAAGCCCCCCGAGGCTGACAACATTTTAATCAGAATTATTATTATTATTATTATTATTATAACCATGTCTTACTACCCGTTCGGGTTGTACGCACTTATGCTAATTCGTAATGGTAGGGTGATAGTGAGATGAAATGGAGGACATACAGTTTAACGTGTAATCCGAACCACGGTGGAGGCCTAGAATTCCACACATTCATAAGTTGTGATTAATACACGTCTTGTCAGAGATGAAGAAAAGGTTTGGCAATCAGATAAATCTGTACCGGGACCGAGGATTGAACCCTGGACCCTCAGCACAGAGGTCCGACACCTTACCCCTAGACCCCTAAGTCACCTTAATCAGAATTGTTAGAGATGCTTTTAATAATATTTTGTTTTTTTTCTTTTCACCCATAAGTGAACTATCCTTAATTTTAGGATTTGATAGATAATTACAAAGGAATATTAAAAAACTCTTTATACCAAATTTTAGCCTGGATGGCAAAATGGTTTCGGCTCTAGTCTCAATAACAGACTTACGCTATTGCAAGGGGAAAAAAATCAATTTCAGGGGGCCATGGAACGTTTAAATCCATCAAAATCTCGAATTAGATTTATTTTTAATGCTCACAATACTTTCTCTCTCCAAAAGGTTTGCGAGAAAGTGAAAATCCAGACCACAACAAAACAAGAGTAGCGATATTAAAAACCTATTTGTATTTTCTGGGCGTCTCGGTGAAGGAGAATGACGGCGAACCACTCTCCAAGCTCGGCTGACTATGGTAAATTGACTGGCGGGCGAATCACGTGACAAGAATTGAACCTGCCAGGAATGCGCTAAATAGTTCGTGAAATCTTTTCTCTGAGAAGTCAAGAGACTTAGTCCTCCC
>CABFOV010003319.1:45978-67527 GCA_902141375.1 Timema poppense | reverse complement strand
GTCCTTTGAAAATAAAATGTATGCTTTTCGTGTTACTAAGTTATGTTTAATTGCACCCCACCCCTTCATTCCTGTCATGTAGTGTGCACTTGTATTTGTGTTACGTTCCGTATGAACGCCGGGAGTGAGTATTTCGAGGTTCACATGGTGCAACAGAACGCACTAATACGTAATAAGAAGATAAACACAATAAAACTAAAATGATAATTTATCAAATAAATATCTTCTAAGCTTAACAAAATATATTTGGATCAACTGATATAAATATAATTAATATTTATTCATTTAAATGTCATATTTATGTTTATTACTGTTTGGAATTTATAAGACATTTCAAACTTAATCACAGCCCTCATTTTATAAACATAGGTTTAAACAATTTCAACAACCAGGTTCCTATAAATATGTTTTGAACAATATATTACACCATCAATATTTATCTGTCAGGGTGAAAGCCTAAATTTCCCTCACGAAGAACACATCATTGTATTTCACCCGAATCTGTGAAGCTTTTTTTATATATATATTAAAATCATAAATTGAGATTCTTTACGTTCCAGCTGTGATTTATGATACTCCTAAGGTCATTAAGCTGTTCAAAGGTGAACTAAATTGATGATCACTTGTCAAGATTATTTAACTTATGAAATAATATGGCTGACAGTTTGTTTTCGTAGAAGAATACTTTCTAACAGAGATGATTGATTATTTTTCTAACTTCACGTTCAACGAGGATTATTAACGACACAAACAAGATTGGGTAGGACGTTAGGCGCAATGTGGTATTATCCCAGTTGAAACTCACTGCTTACTTAGACCTGGTTGTTTATCGGACGTTTGGCGCAATGTGGTATTATTTCAGGTGAAGCTCACTGCTTGCTTATTCCTGGTTGTTTATCGGACGTTTGGCGCAATGTGGTATTATCCCAGGTGAAACTAACTGCTTGCTTAGACCTGGTTGTTTACCGGAAGTTTGACGCAGTTGTAAAAACCAGGGAGGGCGAGTTCCTCCAAGATACTTCAAGGAACATTTTTAAGCAGTCATAGTGCAATAGCCTTGCCCCTTCACTTTTACGGGAGAGTATGGGTTAAGGGTTAACCCCCTACGTTGTGGGGAAGTCCATGGGAACAGGAACTTCACACAGGAAATAACAAAATTAATAAGCAAAAAAACTCACTAAAGCATGTAAGGTTAGGTTGTACCGTGTCAACCAAATGGATGAACAGTTATAAGAAAATATTTAATATTTTGGTGATTTTGGGCAAGATAGAAAATTATATCAACATATCTAATATAAACTGTCTCTAAAGTTATATCTTCTGATCGACTAAAGTTACGTATCGTCTTAACTTCTAACACGTGGTTGGTCAAAAAATATTGTATTTTGATAGTTGCGGTATTAAATATCAAAGAAGAAGACTAATATTATTGTGTTTATGAACAAAATACTTTAACACTTCGCTTTTCCTGGTGGATGATACCACATAAACTTACGTACTCCTACCACGTGGTGTACGCACACCAAAAATAAAAAGAATACATCTATATCCTTACTTCTCATAAAAATAACAGTGGATATTAAATTAGTAAATTAATACAAATATATTTTGATATAATACACTTATGTACAAGCTCACCCCAGCCAGATGTCTGCAGATATCACTCTTTTAAAAAAACACGAAATTGTCGATCATGGCCGGCTCGCGTGTGCGTGGCTAACTAAGCTGGTAAAAAAGAACTAAGGTTGGGGGATCGACTCCAAGACCTGTTGCGCACACAGTGATATTGGTGGTCATTTGAAGAACTTGTGATTTGGTTCATTTGTTTCCCTTTTCTCCCCACTTTATATCCTCCTTTGTTTCTGCCTGTTTTTACATAATTTATTCCCCATTTCTTCTTATTCTTGTCCTAGCCAGGTTGAGTATATATTTGGTCCGGCCAGAGATTTTAGATCAGAGAAAAGTTCCACAGCGAGTTGAGACAACCAGGAATATTCGCCCGGCACCTACATGAAGGATCATGGAGACTGCGGCGTCAGATTCACCACCTTCATCCGTGACGCTAGAATAATGGGTCACCCGACCCTACTAGCCGTGAACATGGACGACGGATTCTGCGGTATTAGTATCCAGTCGTCGCCGCCAAGTCTCTACGACTTGGACTCTAGTAATGTTGTTTAATTATGCAACCCTTTTTCAAAGAGAAATTATATTTTATTTAGAGAAAAGACAAATTTTTTTATAGGACTATATCAATTAGAATTTCTTGTTTTGTTTAACTAATATGGTATCTCAAACTACAGCATAGGACTTTTGCTAAGTTAATTTATGTGTCACTTGGCACGGTTCTTACATAAAAGCCTCCGGCTTAGACTGTTATCTAGTTAGGCGACTTATTCTAAGTCGCAAGTCAATACAANTATGGTATCTCAAACTACAGCATAGGACTTTTGCTAAGTTAATTTATGTGTCACTTGGCACGGTTCTTACATAAAAGCCTCCGGCTTAGACTGTTATCTAGTTAGGCGACTTATTCTAAGTCGCAAGTCAATACAACTTTGTACCGGATTAATCATGACGTCCTAAACGTCATGAACATTAGTGTTTTATTGAGGGCTACCACCAGGATGTCTTTTTCTTTTGCCCTTTTGGGCTCAGTTAAAAGTGATACAGATTTTCTAGCAGAGTATTAGCTTAGTGGCGCAACCCAAGGAAATTACCCTAGCTTCATTGTGGGGTCCGCGCAACTTATTCTATTTTTATATTTACCTGTGACTAGGCTTTTGATTTAGTATTGTTATTAATAGATATCAACGTACTATATTATGCTCTGGCTGTACCATATGGGAAAATGACCAGCAGTAGTACTTTAGTGACACCTGTTTCATAGCCTTCAATTAGCTGGATTTATCAGCTGAGGATCCATCAAGTTTAATGGATACCTGTTAATATTCAACTCTACTGAGTGAGACTGTGTAAATGTTATATTCTTAATTAGCTCTTTGCTAATTGTTCTTTAACTCCCTATTATAGAAACGCTTTTCACTGTGACCAGTTTTGAATTGGTACACCATGCGTCAACATGTGGCCTGGCGACTGTACTGCCTTGGTACCACAAATAATCTCTCTAGTCCATTTGTGTTGGAAGAAAGTTTATTCACGCTGATATCACTGTATTCATGTGACACTTATATTTTTGACAATTTGTCTAATTGTTTTCTATAATAAATCTATTTTGTTAAAATGACTCTGTTTTCTAAATATTATATGTACCCAGTAGGAAAAATTGGTACAAGGTTAAATTTGGTTGGGCAAGAACCATACATCTATGGTGGGTGGCAAGAAGAGCATGAGTCAAAAACGGAGGTTTTTGAGCTATGCCCATGATCTATATCAACTTTTTTTCTTTCTCTTTCGAATGGTACCAAGGGCTTAAGTCTAGGTCTACTCTATTCAAAGTTATATATTCCGATACATAGGACTTAAGTTTACATTGATAGATAAGTATTAAGGGCAAAGGTCAACTTAAGCTCTTTCGATAAAATTTTACATTTAATTTAAGAAGTACTCGTAAAGGCTTAAGTCATTTTATGCCCTTAACACCTCCATAACTGCAACAAAGTAGAGTCTCAAAGGCACATGTTATGTTATGACTTAAACTACTATAACATGTTATGCATTTATTCACAACAGAAATCACGTTTGATGGTATTGTGAGTTATCTATTAAACTCAGGTTTGGTCACAGAACACAGTACTCTACAAATTGTTGTACAATGGCTCGCTCCAGCCTTAAATTTACAATTAACTTTGGATTATTATGATGAACACTAATGCCACTATTTTTTAAATAATTTTATAAATATAGGTTGGTATAGTTGATATTCTATTAATCGTTATATTTTAATGGTTTGTTATTATAAGCAGCTGATTCATCAAAACAAAGTTATTATTATTATTATTATTATTATTATTATTATTAGCACCGCGTCCTACTACCCGTTTGGGTTATACACACTTACGCTAATGTGTAATGGTAGGGTGATTGTGAGAGGAAATGAAGGACCTACAGTTTAACGTGGAATCCGAACCACGGTGGAGGCCTGACATTCCCCACATTCACAAGCAACACAAAATAAAATGTTTATTATCTATTTTTAATCGCTTCAAGTAGTGAAATATGGCAGGAAGAAGTGGAAGAATGTTTCGGATGGCTTTAAATACAGTCTAGGACAATAATAAATGCAGTAAGTGCTATGTTTCTAACAAATATTGATTTAGTTCTAGCACATGATTTGTTGATTTTGTTTTAGCAATGGTAAATTTGGCCTTAAAAAAATTATTCAAAAGTTTGTATATAGATAATCCGATAAGCATTTGCTCACTCGGCGCATATGAGTCTTACAAACATTTTCTTTTGCCTATAGGTTTTTAAAAATTACTATTTAGTTATTTTATATTATGAGTTATATAAAATGTTATAAAGTGAAAAATTAGAAATCATGAAGAATGCATATAAAGATGAGTTGAGTAATGGCAAAATAAGAGTGAAACAATTATTGATTAAATAATAAATTTCCATATAAATTAATTCTAAATGAATACAATAATACTGTTTTGTGAAATTATAGTGAAAAGGAAAGAAATATACTGCTAAATTGTTTTAAAAAATATAATCGGGTGGAGCTATGTCTAAAGTCCTACATGAAACACACGCATACTTACATAAATAGGCCTATACATATTTATAGATACATATATATATATATATATATGAACAAAAAAACATAAGAGGCCTATCAATTATACGAAACACTAAAAAAAATATCATAGCTATATTTAAAGAACACCTTATATGTGTCAAGTGGAGAATTTTGGATTATTACCACGACTGCATATTAATTTTGTTTTTAAGGCTTTGTTCCTATACATTTATCACTTCAGCAACTGAGACAGCCATATATCTATAGAGGGAAGGAGGGTTATAGAGTGCTGTATTCCTTTTATGATCTATAACGTTATTTTGCAAGTTGTTAAGGTGTTTCATTATTAAGGTATAATTTGTAGTGTTTTTAAAATTTTGATAGCGCTGGTATTTTGGAATTTTTTTTATTGGTATGGCGTTATACATTAATATCATGTTATTTAGTATCGAGCTAGTACCATATTTGACTTATGAGTTAATTACTTTGTATTTATTGTGTTATAGCTAGAGCTTGAGAATTTCAGTATGGATGTGGATTTTAGCTTTTTGTTCAATTTATAAACATGGATGCCTCTATGATAATCAATTTTTTGAGTGGCATTAATTCTAAGTGTCTATAACTCTCCAAAGAGTTATATTCTATAAATTGCAAGTTATATTCTATAAATGGCAATTCTATAAAGGGCTCTGATTATTCTAGTTTGGAGAACTGACAATATCTTTAGGCTTGAATTTGTTGCATATACTCAGATATTGCTTATATAAATTAAATGCAAGTGAACCATTGAGTAATGAAAGGAAAGTTTAACCGAATTTGTTAATAGATATGAACACCCACTTATAACTCCAGCGACTGGGATTCATTTTTTTATAATTTTTTTTATCTTTCCCAAAGCAGATGTTTGTTGATAGTTAAACTCAGATATGTGATGGAATCAACAAACTCAGGCATTTAATTTCCCATAAATAATGCTTTATTATTTTCAATAGGATGGAAATTCGGTTTGGAAATGAAGATTAGTTTAATTTTTTCAATGTGTTTCGATAGTTTGTTTGTATACGTCCATTCTAACAAAGTAGGGATGTCAGCTCTAACATTTTATAGTAAGTAACTTAAGTTTTCCTCTTCGTAATACAAACATGTATCATCCACAAAAAGTTGTATGTGAACTTTCAGTGCAGCTTCCTACATATCATTTATGTAAATTAAAAACAAAATGGGTGCAAGAACTGAGCCTTGTGCAACACCACATATTATTTGCTTAAGCTCGCTAAGGAATTTATCACCTTCTTTATTTTTGATTATGACACTTTGATATCTGGTATTTAAATAATTTTTGAACCATGTTAACACTGCTTAATCTATTTGAAAATAATCAAATTTATTGATAAGTACTTTATGATTCACAGTGTCCAATCTGTAGTCAAATCAATAAACAGACCTAGGCCCATTTCCCCACTATCTATTGAGTTTTGAATCTTAATAATTAGATCTGTAGTCACTGTTTGCGTATTAGAACCTCGTAAAAACCTTATTGACTTTCATAGAAGGCATTATTCTTCTTTAGGTATTCCAAGAGTCTAATTTTTATAGCCTTTTCTATAATTCTAGAGAGAATAAATATGAGTCTCATAGGCCTATAGTTAATACAATGTTTCTTACAACCCTTTTTAAAGCTTGGCACAACCAAATATTCTTTCATCTTCAACCCGTTGTATAGGGGTTGCAAGGCAAAGAATAAAAAAAAAATCACCAT
Organism: Timema poppense; assembly: GCA_902141375.1. Classification (NCBI taxonomy): domain Eukaryota; kingdom Metazoa; phylum Arthropoda; class Insecta; order Phasmatodea; family Timematidae; genus Timema; species Timema poppense. The sequence continues at coordinate 61,066 of CABFOV010003319.1, read as the reverse complement.
AGATCTTTATTTGACCTACAATCAAATATGCCAAGTCCAAGTATCCAGACCTAGCTACCTTATCTTTCAGTTAAATAGTGTATTCGACTATTGACTTTGAGGAAGTTAGGGCTTTGCTTAATATAAATGCAAAACAAATAGCATGAAATTAACATTTGCTTGAAGGCCATTTTATTATCAGATTATAGAATAAGTCTCAAAAGGTAAATTATATAATATTTAGAGATTGCGGACATTAACACTTATCAGGAAGCACATATGTACTTAAGTATACAAAAAATATTAAATGAAAGCATTCAAAGCGCATTTAACTAAATTAGAGAGTACTTATCGTTAGGAAACATTATCAGTTCCAAAGTAAACCAGAGTTGATTATTGCGAACCATATTCAAATTAAATTGTAAGCATAGATACCTATCATATACATATTTGGACTAAGGCGTTCAAAATATAACTCTAAATAAATACTATTAAGCTAGTCTTGAAAGTCTATACATATCACATTTCCATACTTATAAAACATACTTTTATAATACAACTAATATAATTTTTCCTGTAACTATACAGTTGGATCAAATGTTTATTAGAAATATCACTATTCTCATCTAATGACCCGTGAGGCGGGGGAAAATTAGACGCCAAAATACTTATTTCCTTTCTAACCTCTCTATTAAGTTTACAATTAACTCCTAACATACTATAAACATCTAATGTATTCCCCAATAGCATTAAACTTTAAAATATGATACCAAACATTATTAGTGATGTTTGGACTCACTACATCTGTAAGTATATGGCAAAAGAAATAAAGTGCAAGAGGGCGCACGAAGATTAAATTAAATAATTTGACTTGTGGATACATCATCCAAACGCGGATAAAAAAAGGTTTAAGACCATAATATGTAAGTATTCAAAACAAATTCTAAATTAAAAAGAAATTTAATTAAGTAAAAAATAAATAAAAATATATCGGAACATAATCAAATTTAAGCCCTATATAAATTAGAATGAGTTGAGTAGTTGCCATGTTTTCAAATAAAAGCAATATAAAAAAAGTCTTCTCAAAAATAGCATGTTGGTAAGTCCCTAATTCCTATTAGCATCAAAAGAGTAAAATTCCATTTTGGGTACTAGCTTATATTTCAATTTTAACAGCGGGGAAAAATGGTAGGGAGAGATCACATGACCAATGAAGTCATCATCAACAAGTCAGAAATGATCCTCTCATCGACGCCTGCACACAACGTCGTGAGAAAGACCATAAGGGGGAAGGGAGACACACGTGATAGCACTTTTCGCTCCTTTCCCAGGCTTTAGCGCCTGCGTAGCGTCCTGAACTCAGGAATAAGCGAACAAGGGTCACATGCCACTTCATGACTTCATTCTTGTTTCTTGCCAAAGCAGTGTTCTGTGTTGACGTGCGTGTAGTGTCCATGATTAGGCGCTGACTTCCCGGTAAAATGGGGTAAGTGTGTATACACTCTTATAAGTTGGCGGAGGTTGATGGCTATGTTAGGTTGTAGCCACGGTACAATATGTTCTGGTACTATAACTGTTTCAAATGCTAAGCTAATAATTCGTAGCAGTATAATGGATAGGCTTTCCTTTACAGTCTTAATGGCTTTCACTGTTATACTGTCATTTCCAAGGGAACAGTTAGGGAGTTAAAAGAAAGTACGTTACGGGAGAAAGGGAGTTAAGTCAGAATAAGTTACCTTTTTAAATTCACCTGATCTCTCATTTTTCCAGTCTACTTTTTTATTGCTCATATTTGGTACTATTCTAGTATTTAAAATTGTACTTGCAAACTCAGGATCAATGTTCACAAATAAATAATTAAAGCTATTAGCTTTTTTTATGTATCATCACCCATAAGATTGTCCCTGTTATTAATTACTTTTATAATCCATTGTTTAGGTTTGTTCGTTTTTCTGAGTGCATTTTTGATAACATTATATGTTTTCCTCTTATTACCCTATGCTCTTTCATGCTGATTACTAGTATATATATATATTTTTGTAGCAACCTTCTCGAAGATGTTACCCTATTTCTTGGTCGACTGAAACTTTGTTAATAATATAAGTTACCCCTAGCTTTTTTCAATTTATGAAAGTATTTAGCTCCAGTGGATATTAAATTCAGTAAATTAATTGTAAACCACGGGAATAAGTTTTCTTACTCCTGAAAGGAGGATTTATTTGAAGAAATTATATTTAAATGTTATAAGTGCATTATTAAACACTTCAGTTAATTAGCTATATAATAAATGTATATCTGTTGAGTCAATAAATATCTTAAATTTAATGAAGTATCTTATAAGATAAGTGTTATTTAAAGAGTTTAAATAATTTGTCTAGAGTCTTCTGTTGTTCAGAGATATATATATCTAGACATATATACATATCTATCTATCTATACATATATATACATATATATATATATATATATATATATATATATAAACGATAGCTTATAGCTCATAAACTATTGATTTTATTAAAATATATCCGAAATTAAAATATTTTTTATTTCTAATAGCACTACAACTTTAATACCAGTGATAAGCTATTTAATATCACTAATAATTGCTGAGATATGATTAAAATTAGGAAATTTATACTTATCTTAAGTACCCTTAAAGTAAAGTAAATGGGAAAACAAAAATTGCCATTTTGATTTAGATGTTTAACGATATCTATAGATACAAAATTAATCAAAATCGTTAGATCAACTTTTGAGAAAAACATTTTTATGGTTATTTGCCCGTTAGTAAACTACTCTTAATTTCAGGTCCAGATATATAATTCCAAAAACATTTTGGGAAAACCTTAGGAAAACTATAACTAGCAAGCTTTAACGAGATCTGTTAAATGGTTTCGGGTAGAAGCTAAGTTACAGACAGACGTAATCCCGAAAACCACTTATATGTCTTAACGTTAAAATTTAACCAAATCTCATGTTCAACTATTTTTTAACAATCACAGTACTTATCTCTCCAATGGGTTGATAAAAAGTAAAAAGAGTATAATTATATTTCACCAAAAACCATAAATCAAGTAGCATACACCTTTACATAAATATTAAGGAAAGAACATCTGTAACCACAAAAGAGGAGACAATAAATATCATTTTCTGACTTGAATAATCAAAACTCCTAGAATCTGTGAAATGAAATAATATACACTCGCACTATATTCGACATTTTATTAGAGGTTGCACAGCTTATGGTTATCGCATTGCTATTAAATTTCATATTTATAAAATTAGACCAATAAAATAGTTAAATATTGACTATTAAATCTAAAATGATAGAGATAGATCATAGCTGTTCAAAGATTTCCCCTAAGAGGTTAAAGGAAAAAGAACATACACATTTTTAGAGATTTACTTATTTAATTACTCTATGGCATTAGAAAATATTTGCGTTTAAACTTAATTAGTATCTCTTCACAATTAAAGCTCACAAAACTGTATTCATATATATTTGATAATATCTCAGAAACTACTGGTTTTATAAAGATATATTTATAATAAAAGTTTTTATTTTCAATACCGGTATTACTACAATTTTGCAATGATAAGTTATTTTAATCTCAAATAGTTGCGTAGATACGGAAATCTCCACTTTGTGAAGTACCCTAAAAGTTATTTTCCTAAGAAAATGAAAATATACATTTTTTTTATAATCTTAATCAACGCATAGATACGAATTATAATCAAAATCATTAGAGCAGATTTTGAAAAAATCAATTTTTCTATTTTCGCCCTTTTTAGTAAGTACTATTAATTTTAGGGTTAAAATGCCACACAGACAGATGGAATTGCAAAAAACACTTTTTAGCGTTCGGGGGTCATGAAAGGTTGACAGTCATCAAAATCAAAGGCTAGATTTTTTTGACTGTCGCAATACTTTACTTTTAGTGATCGAAAAGTTAAAAAATATATGTTTGTGCGTTTAGCTTTAAAATTATAGGTTTTATAAAAATATGCTTCAAATAACTATATGTATTATAAATAGACCTACATATTTGCAATAAAATATTTTTGGAAATATTATTAAAAACGATATTTTACGAATCAGATTGGAACCCTTAAATTCATTTTGCCGAAAAAATTAGAGTTGATATTTTGTTTATAATATTTATCAATTATTATAAATGAAAATTAATCAAAATCGTTGGAGCCGATTTTGAGAAAATAGATTTTTCTCTTTTCAGCCTTCAGTGAACTACCCTCAATTTTAGGGTTAGATATATAATAACAAAAAACCCTCATAAGATAAGATAACGTATATTTCATTAGTAACATGGAAGAGGGGCACTTAAATTATTTATAAATATTAATAATAAATTAAGCTTACATGTGTAAGAATTTATGTATAATTTATAAATAAACAACATGTATTGACATTTAAAATTTATTTTAAACCTTTTCTTGCATGCGCCAAGATTTTATTTGAAACTAAACTAATATTCCATTTTTAAATATTGTTATCTTGCCCATGGTCGCTTCCAGCATTGGTAAATTTATATAATTTCCTGTTCTTTCTCGGCTGGAAGAAAAATGACAAAATATAAAGTTCACCGCACAGCTCTCAATGTTTGTTCTTTCTATTATTCTCCTTTAAGGTTAAATAAAAGAAGAGTAAACTTGGTATAAAATGTTGAACGCTAAAAGCAGCGGGAATCTGATTCAACCCTATCATTTTAACATGCTTCGCTGTTCCAGATCTTAGCAAACACCTAAGTTCGACGTTTGCAAAAAATATGTATAAAATAATAACATATTTTTTATTCAGAACAATTCAAATAAACTGTATAGGCCCTTTTTGCAGTAATAATTTTCCTCAGTGCTATGATTGCTTTTACCTAATATTTAGGTGACCTGTCTAGAGTTAAGGTGTCAGTTTCTATGTTGAGGGTCCGGGGTTCAATCCTCGGTCCCAACACAGATTTATCTGATGGCCAAACCCTTCCTTCCCCTCTGACAATACGTGTATTAATCACAACTTGTGAATGTGTGGAATGCCAGGCCTCCACCGTGGTTCGGATCCCACGTTAAACTGTAGGTCTTCCATTTCATCTCACAATCACCCTACCATTACACATTAGCGTAAGTGCGTATAACCCAAACGGCTATTAAGGCGTGGTGCTAGCAATAATAATAATAATAATAATAATAATAATAATAATAGTAACAATAATAACCAATATTTGTATTTATTATAGACTACTATATAGATACTTCCTAACTCAAATCCACAACATATTTTAATATTAAAGAAGTCACTTTATATTACTTTGATTGTTTTCATTTATATGTTAATTTCTGTGTTATGGCAAATCTACTGTTAGAAAAAATATTATTTAATTGTTAATATTCTAGAATAGTTACTCAAATGATTAGTTATAATTATAAGGAGTGACATACCACTTTGATTAAAATCAATCACATGTTTAAAGTTTTATTTAAATTATTATTCATAATGTTCTAGATATTAGCTGCATAACCAACAGTGTAAGCGATAAAGGCTATTTAGAGGAGTTTCACCCACATTAACAAGCGGCGGGGATGTGAGAATTAATTTTAGAAAATCACTCCAGTGTACTGTGCCAAGAGTCAAACCTCAACCATTCTGTCACCGGGCATTCATGATTCACGTCTTAGACCATGTTACCACCAGTTCTTATGACTTATTAAACGATTTTATATTATTCTACTTGATAATCTTTTACATATTTAATTTAATCATAGTGATTCAAATTTCAACATTTTCTCTACATGAAATATACATTTCATCACAAATATATTTTCAGATCCACCTTTAGTAATGTTTAAAATATGATCTGTGCATTACCTATTGTAGTTACTGGTAACTTAAGAATGATAATGTATAGCTCTAGAGCCTGCATTGATGACAGGAGGACTAAGGTGTCAGTCACATCTAGTCTAGTTTGATGGCCAAAGTTAGGTATGAGCTTGAATCACGGCCAGATGTATTGAGAGGGGTTTTTCCCAAATATTTTGCAGCCCTCCCTCTACGTGAATGTGGGTACATTACCATTAAATTATACCCTCTCTTCATTGACCTCCTAGTGCAGTACATGGATAGAGATATAGTCTCAAGCGTTGCACACACACAAAAATAAGTTCTAATCTTAGTAATATGTATTAATAATACTGTAACTCTTTGCTAATGGATAAAAAGACAACCATCCAAAGGTAAATTAAGGTGGGGATGTAGGTAACTCTAGAAAAAGTCAGTCTTTTTGCAGTTTATTTACACCAAAACTTTTTTTCAGCCAAAAATAAATAAAATATTACTTAAGTAGAAACATAAGAGTTTAATTTTCTTCACATAAACAGCTGATTAATATATGTCATGAGCAAAGTTGCATTTGTTGACACAAATTTTCAATGAAGAAAATAAGTTGTCTTTAAATTCCAGGACAAGCTTGACAGATATTTAAGAGTTGTTGATATCCCCATTTGAAGAAAATTAAATGATATGTTTCTAATGAAGCAACATTTGATTTATTTGGCTAAAAAAATTAAAACACTACAAACACACTGGCCATAGCTCACTTTNTACACTGACACCTTAAGTGCTAACAAACAACCCACGAAACTCTCATATCACATTTTCCTGTGGAAATGGAGACAAAACCATCTGATCATTTACAGGCCTTGATTGTGCTTAAAACAGTTTTCATAATTTTTCTTCAAGATGTTACCAGTCTAGTAATTAAAAATTCTATATTTTTATTAATAAGTGGACTTGTTAAAAAAATCAACAGTATTTTCCAATTCGGGTGAATATTTCTCTGATGGTCCCTTTATTTGTTAGACTCCCAGCAGGATGAAATTAGAGGTTCTCCTCTCGAACTGAATAGTAAATGTTCTGAGGACCTTGTGTTTGGTTTCCTACTAGAGTTAATTATTTTGTTAATTATGAGCTGACACAATCACACAGTCCATATAGTATCCGTTGAATATTATTAGTAAAAAAACTTTACAATAACCCTTACAGGAAAGTGCTCAGGCTTCCAAAACAATTCTTCAGCCACTTATTTTTCATTATTTTAGTATTTTATTTGTACATCGCTCACTTTACCTTTAAAGCAGAAAGAAGATTTATAGGTGAGTCTGTCTTTTGTATGAAAGAGTCAGTCTAAGGGTAGTGACGTCAAAGAAAATAGCGTCTAACTAAATGCTTTCCTCTCGTAAATATATTTCACTATACAATAATTTTAATTGGAATTGCTAAGAAAAGCAAAGCTACTGTTTCTATTTATTATAAGGTTTATATTGATGTCTATCATACTCATTAGAACTCAACAAGAGTAACCCTCGTTATTTTCATAATTAAATATCGAGATTGTTATTTGACAATACATTCATTAATGTATTTTTATAAAATTTAATTTTTAAACACTCGGTGACCTGGCGGTCTAGGGTTAAGGTGTCAGACTTCTATGCTGGCGGCCGGGGTTCAATCCCCGGTCCCGGCACAGATTTATCTGATTACTAAACCCCTCCTTCACCTCTGACAATACATCTTGTGAATGTGGGGAATGCCAGGCCTCCTCCGTGGTTCGGATTCCACGTTAAACTGTAGGTCCTTCATTTAATATCACAATCACACTACCATTACACATTAGCGTAAGTGCGTGTAACCCGAACGGGTAGTAAGACGCGGTGCTAATAATAATAATAATTTAAACACTCGTGTGTAACGTCATTTTTCAAAATATTTACCTTGTTAGATTGTGAATACTCCTATTTATACAAACACCCTAAATTCACACTGAATTACACTGAACTAAACCATAGTTCTACAATTCCTCTGGACACTTGTCTTTAAAAATTAATAATTTAAAAAAATATATTCCATAAGCGTACATTTTAAATTACTACGATGCACAGTCCAGCAAAAACTTTAACTTAGAACTAGAAAAATTACTAAAACTACTTTTATGTATTGATACAAGTCATGTGAATTACAGCTGACACTTTTGCTATATCAATGTTTATAAGATAACGTTTGTAATAAAGTGAAATGTTATTCTTATTGACAGTAAGAACAAGTTTTTTAAAGTCTCTTCCTGTGAAAATAGGAATGTAGTTTAATCATAGGTGATGTGATCTCAGTAGATTAGTGTTTCCTCTTAATCAAACTGTCAGTTTTAAAACTCACATCACAGGTAGCTTCAGAATATGTCTGGCAAATAGCGAGGCGGAATATATCGGCCTCACCGCTGGAAACTTGGGGTGTCTTTACAAGTTGGGAGGAAAAGGTCGGTAAGAGTGAGGTCTTTCTTTACTCTTGTGAGGGAAGTTAGGACGGTAAGGTTGGTTGATAGGGGAGTAAGAGGGTGAAAGGGTCACCAAGTTGAGTAGGGATAGTTTACTTTCCTCCAGAAGTACTTGAAGTTGAATCGAGAGGAAGAACGAGTCTAGCAGTCGCCGTCGTGTGTAATCAGCACCATCGAGCTTAGCTTACACCCCCTTGACCCCGATACACCCTCTCCCTATAAAGCTTAGCTTACACCCTCTCTATTTCCCACTCCACCTGATCACCCCTTCACACGGTGAAGAGAATCTCAAAAGGTTCCAGATGAAAGAGCAGCTCTAAACATATTCTCCAACCAAGTAGATTGGACTCGCACCACGATCCAAGGGCAACGTCAAGCTAATGGTTTGCCAATCCCGTGGACGTGTTTAGTAATAAAGTAAGATAGTTGGGTAATTTGACATTGGTTCATTCACAAAGTTGATGATTTGTGCCCACCACGATTCCTCATGAACTTTCTATCTAAATCAATATTAAAAAATAACATTTAAATAAAATATTAGAAGTTAATATTTGGATTGTTAGAAGCTTATATATTGTATTTATTTCGAGTCTGTCCTCATTTCAAACATAGCTTTACGATCTTTATTTCATATGCCAAGAACGTCAAATAAAGTTGGTGTTAGCTATTGACACACAGTAAATAATAAAGCGGAGAATTATGCACCGGAGGCGTGCGTGTTGCCTAATACGAGGGATATTCTGGCTCGGCTTTCATCAATTCTGATTTAAGTTAGCAATTCTCGTATGATAGTTTTTCAAAATTTTTATATTTTGTGTTAGATTTTTTTTTAAGTTTGTATCTATTGCATAGCTGTATTTTATCTAGCATATATAAAATAAGTATATTAACATGTGTCATCTTTTGAGGTTATTGATTTATTGAGTACCAGATTATTAGATACTCATGAAAATGGTTAGTTCGAGGTTTGGCTATTTCAAGTTGTATTTATAATATATCCCTTGGACTTAGAATAGGAAAAATTCTACTGTACATATTTTCACACTCTCTCAACATGACTGTAGGTACATTTCCTTTAAATGTCACCTTCCTTTACTCTACACAAATGCAGATAGACAGCCAGGATGGGTTGAGAAATGATTCTACATGTTTTTTTAATATCTGAAACTGTTAACTCCCCGGTTATCTATCTTTGTAGAGTTAATGTAACTGATTCCAATAAATACCGTTAAACATAGTCTAACATAGTTCAGTTGTGGAGCAAGTTAACAAGCTGTAAATAGGTGTAAACAGTTTTCAGTATTACTGCTATCAACAATAAATAGTCAAAATATAATAATTTTCTTAAAATGCTACATCAATCTGTGGGTGTGTGTGTGTATACCCCTACTTTTGATTTTACAACGTTTGGTTAGCGCTAATGTCCACGTTAAAGTGTTCTTTAGTTAACGTAAGGTCTATCTTCCGGTAAGCAAAACAACATCCACATTAACAACGTTGAACACTCAGCCATATTGTTTTCAAGTTAATTGTTAATATTAATGTGAGGTTACATTTATTTATATTATGAAAGTTGCGATTTATTGTTTGATTATGATGACTTTGAAGATGAGTTACAAGTTTTAAGGAACCCAAGATTTTGAACACTGAAGAGATAAATTGATTGAAGAATTCAATATAATTCAATAGATTGATGAAACAAATAAATTAATAACAATGAACCATAAACAAGTTTCTAAAACGTCATTGTGAGTCAGTAAAAATGAATGATAATAATTTTCTTATATAAATTAGACAAAAACATTGAATAAAAACACATTAAAATGTGAGTCAAGTCAAACTATACACATTAAAAATATAACATTAAAAGTTAACATGAATTTATATACTGGAAAATCGTTAAACTTGGTATAATGTTGAATGAAAATATTATTAAGATTGAATAATTATAATAAGATTAACTGTAAGAACTGACAATTGATACTGTAATAAAAAATTTTAGAAAATAAATTTTATTGAATTCTAAATTCCTTAGCTTATTCCCTTGTTCCTTGTGTGGTATCCGAGAGATGGCCTTAATTGACATACATGAGACATGTTTCGGCGAGCAACGTCGCCATCCTCAGACAGTGTGTACTGCCATGTGAGCTTTACTGGTTGAAAACATGTCACATGTATGTCAATTAAGGCCATCTCTCGGATACCACACAAGGAACAAGGGAATAAGCTAAGGAATTTAGAATTCAATAAAATTTATTTTCTAAAATTTTTTATTACAGTATCAATTGTCAGTTCTTACAGTTAATCTTATTATAATTATTCAATCTTAATAATATTTTCATTCAACATTATACCAAGTTTAACGATTTTCCAGTATATAAATTCATGTTAACTTTTAATGTTATATTTTTAATGTGTATAGTTTGACTTGACTCACATTTTAATGTGTTTTTATTCAATGTTTTTGTCTAATTTATATAAGAAAATTATTATCATTCATTTTTACTGACTCACAATGACATTTTAGAAACTTGTTTATGGTTCACTGTTATTAATTTATTTGTTTCATCAATCTATTGAATTATATTGAATTCTTCAATCAATTTATATCTGCTTCCTTACTACGACTTCATCCTGTTTTTCAAGAAACTGAAGAGATACTTGGAACGAAAGAATTTCCGGGAATTTTATAACGAGGAAGAATTTTTTTTTACGTTTTTGTTTGAATAAAAATAAAGTGTTAGAAATTCTTGTAGCGGTTGAACACCAATTTGAATTGTTTAATTTCAATCGTTTGTTTGTATTTATCTATTAATTCAATCAGCAACATTTCCTCTTCTTTACTAAAATTTAAACTTCGTTCGCATTTATAATTCTCAGCAGATATTTTAGCAAAAAAATAAATACTCTAAAAGATATCAGATTACCTTACACAGACGTGATAAATTGGACTTGCTTTGATTGATTTGTTTTCATAACAGTTCCATAGACGTCGTAATGACTTTCTTATATTCTCTATGGTAAAATTAAGCCAATCAAAAGCTTTGAAACAAATCTAGCGCTCCGAGAAAGTTAACAATAAGAACTAATTTAAGCACCTGTTCTTAATTGGACGAGAAGGTATATATAAAATAATATTGTAAAACACATCAAGTTTAACCAATGTTTAGCGTTTACGAACAGTTAAGTAACGAGGACTTTAACGTGACATTGTAAGATTGGGCCTTAATGTGTTTTTTCCTCCAGTTAGGTAATAGTTTGTTTTGATATTTCTTATATTTAACTTTTTTTGGTCTTTAGTTTAGTTTTTAAAAAAATGTCAAGTTATTTTTTTTGTATTTTAGTACATTTTTATGTCTTCTTTTATGTTCTTTTTTAAAGAGTTTTCAGGGTATTTTATACTATTTTACTAAGTTCTTTTTATGGCTTTTATTTTATTTTTCATAGCTTTTCTCTTAAACATTTTTTTCTAGCTATTATTTTATTTTTATAATGCTCCCTTGAAATATATTTTTAAAGTTTTTTACTAGATTTTCTTTAGTTTTTGTAAATTTTTATAACGCTCTTTTATTTTGTATAGTTATACATTGTTTTCATATGTCCTTTTACTATAACTTTTGTTTTTGTTTCATTTCACATACGAAGATCTGTATCACTTATGGTCACTAAACCTGATACATTGCTTTTTAGAATAATGTGTCAACCATAGCTATAAAATAATTTATTTTCAATTGTTTATTTAGCTATTATATGTTTATTTATGTTACCGCTAGAGTAATAAATTAGTCATTATGCACAATGACCGGTTATTTTCCAGCGTAACCGATGTTAGTGGTTAATGTGATTAAATAGATACAATTTGTTATTTTAACCTATTTAGTTTCGTTTATTTTTGTATGCACCGGCTAAACGAGTTTACAACCTGATTGATCGAATTAACAGTAACATGTACACTACATCTACCCCTAAAGGCATCAACCTTTCCTTGTGTGACCTAGCCATGGCTATGTAAACTTTACCATGATGGAACAATTTAAGGTAAGCCTGCTACCAACAAATCGTTATCATAGGAGTACTTTACACAAAGTGTAAATATAACCACGGAGAACATAATAATAATAATGATAGGTTAGTTTTAAGAGTTCATTGTATTTTGATTCATGTGTATATAAATTAATTGGAATTTGTTTATTTTGTTAAAGCTATGTTTGAAAAGAAATAAATCACACATGTACAAGATTGAATGTTCCAACAGAACAATTAATATGGGCAAAACCCATGTAGTCTGTACAGGATAGTTCTAAGCTATTGCTGTTATTATTTACTAGTTTAGGGGCCTCTAATTTTTAAACGTGCGAGTAGCGAGTCGCTAGTGTATTTCTCTCATCTCGCACACAATCTCGCAAACCTCTAATTTTGAAACTTCTGCGCTGCGAAAACTGACGTCACACGATCGAATAGCGAGCGAATTATACTCGCCATCCTCACACTGTGCGAGGCAGGCCTTGTCTGTCGAGTAGGCAATAAAATAACATAATGGATGCCACCCCCCTCTTCGGTTGCAGCTTTCTGAGAATGATTTTGCTGAAATAAACCTACCATGGTACAATATAGGTTTACAGAAGAAAATAATATGATTGATTTGTACACTTTATGCAATCCTTCAATAAAATATTTGTCTGGGTGAAAACATAATTATATATTGTATTTTTTTCATATTTACTTAAGCGTCAGCTTGGTTAAGTTTGTAGAGTGACCGTCTCATAATCTAAAGTTCACGTATTCAAATGCTGTAATCTTCAATCTTTAAAAAAAAAAAAAAATTTATCAGACTTAAAACTTTAATTTTAAATTGTCGTATTTGTACGCATATAATTTGTTTCAAATAATTTTATAGAAGTATACTAGGTATACTACGTACGTACTACGTAGACTAACATAATAGTCCTTAAAAATAATAAAAAGGTAGTAAATTAAAAACTCTAGGCCTACATTAATTTTGAAATTTTGTATGTAGGTGATTATTTAAAAATTAAACTAATGGGTTTTATGACATACAATTGTACACATTTTAAAATAAGGCTAAGCAAGCTAATTATTATTTGCATAGTAACAATATTTAGGGCATATTTATGTTTTAAAAATAGTTGCGAAAATAAAATAATATATTACTGAATTCTAGTTACTAAAACGTGATTTAAACTCAGATAAAAAATTAAAATATTGTAACCGTGGTAGGATTGAACACGGTAAAACTTACGAATGGGTCAAGTACGCTACCAACTGTGCTAAAGTGGATCTTACCTTTATCAACGGTTTTACTTCTAGTAATATAACTTGAGAAAATTTTGTGACAAGCTTAGATGTATACAACTAGAAGATGGTTTCCTAATAAAACTAAACAAATCACTATATGATGCTTTCAAGTCTCAATAGAATATTAGTGTTTACTTTCAGTTACGTATCTTGCATAATGGCGTATTGTGGCATCTCATCGCCTCAATCCTTTGGCACGTCATGGTTTTACAGTGTTGTCGGATTGAAAACTCAGTCGCAAGCGAAACAACACTGCACCGACTCGCACGACAGTAGAACCCTTTCAATTTTTATGGTGAAAAATACTTTTTGTTTTATTAATTGAGGAATGTTAAGTACTTAAATTCAATGAGTGAAAAAAGGGCTTTCTCTGATATTATTTTAACCTTTCCTTGTATTTTCATTGTAAATAAACATTTTCCCCGTGAGTTAAATGTTATTGTAATAGCTTTCTATATAGTACTCACAAGTTGGATTTTGGTGGAGTTGAAAATCATTAACGACATAGCTACAAAAATATAAATCCTTCTTAACTTGCTATTTTTAAGTTGTATTTGTTGTATCACTGTTACAGTTCATTATATTTATTTTATGTTAGCTATTGTTCACTGTTAGATTAGCGTCCATTGTTGCTAATCGCATTGTTGCTTCTTATTGTTACTCTTGATTATGGTAAGTTCAGGTCGTACATCGTTGCCTTGCCAGGAATCCCAATACTTTGTCTATTGGTCTCGAGAATAAAGATTCTTCGTGCTCCCCGACGTATTTTTAGTTTATCTAAACCCACGCGCCATTTATCCCGGTTCGTTGAGTTTATTTAATCAAATTGTGTTTGCTGAAAATGTTAGTAATTAGTATTAATATGGGGGGAAATAGACGTGATCAAAGGTAGGTATGTTTGTAGTTTTTATATGTAAAAAAAGTTAAATGCAAAGAATATGTCTCCATCAGATATTATTATTATTATTAGCACCGCGTCTTACTACCCGTTCGGGCTATACGCACTTACGCTAATGTGTAATGGTAGGGTGATTGTGACATGAAATGGAGGACCTACAGTTTAACGTGGAATCCGAACCACGGTGGAGGCCTGGCATTCCCCACAATCACAAGATGTCTTGTCAGAGGTGAAGGAAGGGTTTGGTAATCAGATAAATCTATGCCGGGACCGAGGATTGAGCCATCAGATATATTTGGTTTAATTTCCTCTAGGTGACCTAGTGGTCTAGGGGTAAGGTGTAAGACTTCTGTGCTGGAGGACCGGAGTTCAATCCTCTGTCCCGGCACAGCTTTATCTGATTGCCAAACTCTTCCTTCACCTCTGACAAGACGTGTACTAATCACATCTTGTGAATGTGGGGAATGCCAGGCCTCCACCGTGGTTCGGATTCCACGTTAAACTGTAGGTCCTCCATTTCATCTCACAATCACCCTACCATTACACATTAGCGTAAGTG